>MSTJ01000013.1:0-256312 GCA_001956345.1 Ramalina peruviana
ATAATAATAATAATAATAATAATAATAATAATAATAATAATAATAATAATAATAATAATAATAATAATAATAATAATAATAATAATAATAATAATAATAATAATAATAATAATAATAATAATAATAATAATAATAATAATAATAATAATAATAATAATAATAATAATAATAATAATAATAATAATAATAATAATAATAACAAAAATAATAAATTATATATACGTAATAATATCATATCGTATTATAATAAATTATTTTATATTTAGGAAAATTAAAGTATTATTTATTAAAAAAAATCAAATAATAAATAATAATAAACTTAAATACGTAAGGGCCCACCCCCGGAAATTTATTTCTATTAAATACTTTAATAATTATGAATTTTTTATCGGCTTAAAACCTTAAACCGGCTTAAACCCGTATTTTAAATATTTAATTTTAATAAAGAACTAAGTTTAAATAAAGTTTAGATTATTATTAATACCGGTTCAAAACCTCGAACCGGTTTAAACCCGTATTTAGCTTTTAACGGAATTTTTTTTTTCTTCTTTTTTTTTGGACTTAAAGGTTTTTTTTAATTAAAATCGACTTCTAGGGGACGGAGCCGGAAAAACTTTTCCCCGTACTGTCACGGTCATGGCCATGGTCTATTATGGGGGACTCCTTATTAGCTTATTAGTGGGATTTAGCCTAATAGAGCTTAGTGGCCTTGGCGCGTACTTAGATATCTTAGTATCTATATAGCTAGATATCCATCAATTATATACTTTATACCTATATTCTACTCACTCGTATATATTACGTATTATGCTCGTAATAGAATAGTAGTAACGGCTAGGGTCTAGACGTACCTATAGATCGAGTATAACCTTTATCGCCTTATATTAAAGTGGCTATATTGTAGCTTATTTACCTAATCCCTTTACTAAGCGGAGTCTTTAATTAAATACTCTTAAATCTCGCAATGCCTTTATTAAGAGCCTTATTACGGAGCTCGATCTTATTAGTAATAAGCTTATCAGTAAGCTCCTCGCCACCTTTATATGCCTTAATACTTAAATCGACACCGACTAGATCCTTTTTACGCTTATCCTTTATTTCGCGATCCAGCATTACCTCTATTATTTCTCTCGGCTTATTAACGAGCTCCTTCTTACCGAAATCCTACCTTACCGTATATGATCTCTATATGAGATATATACCTTTTAAATTTCTTACCGAATCCAAATCGATATCGTCGTTCAAAGTATTACTACTAAGGGTATTACCTCCTATAATACTCAAAAACCTCTTTAATAAATTCGTACTAAAAACCAGTACGATACCGTCGAATTTATCTTTATTAGTTAAGTTGATATTACCTGCTCCGTAGACCAAGATATCTTCTCCGACGCTAAAATAAGTAACTTAGTAAAAAGAATTTATTAATAATATTATTACTCCTCTTTCTTTACTACCGTAAATAGCGTAATTAACTACTTCCTCGCCTTTATTATAAAAAATAATCGCTATATTATAAAAAGAAATTATTAACAAAATATATAAAAAGCCTCCGGCTAAAACGCGGGTATCTATAATAGATAAATATAGAAGAGACGTTATAAAGGCTAATATAAAGGATATTACGGATAAGTTTTCGGCCGTTTATAAACGTTAATATACGTTTCTTCGGTAATTATAAAGGCATTTTTCTCCTTTTACCCTAGCCTAAATAAGCTGGAGCCGGATTACTTATAATAATAGCAAGTATAACGAATATTAATCGGCTTTCCATTATAAGAACGGTAATACTATATACGTCGTTTACTATATATATAAGAAGTTATGCTTATTCTTTAGGAAGTATCCAGATCCTTAATAGTAATATAAGAGACGGATTACGTACCCGGTTATATACTTACTCGGCTAATCCTCGGAGATTGCGTTTTTAAGCGATTTAGCTTACGTCCAGCTCTTAGATCCACAACAATCTTCCGGGACGTGGTTCCGTCCGGTCAATTTTTCGTATGCGTATCTTAACCACCCTTATTTCTCAATAACTATATATCCAAATCATATAATTCTTGTACTCGGAGCTTTACTAAGGTCACTATTATAACCGAGTATCTTAATATCGATAACGTTTTATGGTGGTTATAATCGACGAGGACGTCGGTTTTTTATTGATTTTATAGGGATATTATTACGGTTATAGCTATAATCTATTATAGGGGACTCCTTATCAGCTTATTAGCGGGATCTAGCCTGATAAAGCCTAGTAGCCTTGGCGCGCACTCAGATATCTCAGTATCTGCATAGCTAGATATCCATTAATCATACACTTCACACCCATATTCCACTCACTCGTATACATCACGCATCATGCTCGTGACACGTACCTTTTCCGTTTATTTGTTTATTTACTTATTTTACTTACTTATTTTATTTATTTATTTTATTTACTTATTTTATTTACTTATTTTACTTATTTATTTTACTTATTTATTTTTGATTGATTGATTGATTGATTAATTGATTTGTATTACGAATCTAGCTAAGCTAATTTCGGCGTTCTATAATAATCGGCTTATCGGCCTTATTAGTGGCCGTAAAAACCTAACGTTATAAACGTTAGGACAAAACCGGCGTTTACTTAACTTCCATTTATCCAAAACAAGTATTACTGGTTACCTAAAGGGTGACTATATCTATCCTATATCCAAGAAATCCCATAATATTACGACCGAGTCCTTACGAGGGTTCTCCCCTGGTTCTGTTGCGCCTGTATTGCTCGCCGGGTCTGCACCGTGACTTATTTATTTTACTTATTTATTTTATTTACTTATTTTATTTATTTATTTTATTTACTTATTTTACTTACTTATCTTACTTATTTATTTTAGTACTTAAAAAGCTGCTTAAAATACGTATACCCCTACCGTAATAAGGCCAAAAATACCGCGTTTATAACGGAGTATCTAAGCTTTAAGTAAGCTCCTTATTTAAGCAAGCCCGTTATCCGTATAAGGCCGTATTTAAGCTTTATATATTCCTATTATTATAAGCCCAAAAATACCGCGTTTAAAATAAAGACCCTAAATACTAAATAAGAGATTTTAAAAACGGCTCCGGGGGTAAGCTCCGGGGGTAAGCTCTAAAGGTAATTCCCGGGGGTAAACTCCGGGGGTAGGCTTTAAAAATAAGCTTTTAGGGAAAGGCTTTTAAGGATAGGCTCCCAAAGCTCCCGGGGGTAAACTCTTAAAAGTAGTTTTTAAAGGTAAAGTCCCGGGATAAGGTCCCGGGGTAAGCTCCGGGGGTAAGCTCCGGGGGTGAGCTCCCGGGGGGGGAGGCTAAATAATATATAAAACCCGTATATATACTTTTTAAATAAATACCGTTTTATTACGAAAATTAAACGTATTAAAACCTTATATTAAAAATATATAAACGAATAAATACCGGATTTATTATAATTCGAGGTCGGGTTTAAGCCGGGAAATAATTATAAATTTCCGTTAACTATTAAATAACGGGTTTAAGCCGGTTTAGCGCGGGTTTAAACTAGTTCGTAATAAGAAATGAACGGGTTTAAACCGGTAATTAATTAGAAAATTAACGGTATTAAAATATAAATACGGGTTTAAGGCTGGTATTTTACTTCATATACGTCCGTCGTAAGCCGGTAAAAAAAATCCTTAAGTATACTGCTACGTATATTAATATATTATCGGCCCGATAAACTTATTATAATAACGGTTTCTTATAATAACCACTTTATTATAAGATAATAAAGAAATACGATAATAAATAAATAAATATAATTAAATTTAAATATAATAAATAGTCTTTCTTATTTATATTTATTTTATAAGGTTTAATAAGAAAATTTTAATAAGATTTATTAATACGTTAATTCGTCGTTATCGTTAATAAAGTTATTCGTATTTACGTTTTCCCGTTTATTAAAATAACTTATATTTCCGTATTTATTTATTAAAGATTCTTTTCCTATTTACTTTTTTTTACCGGGTTTTATAATTAAGTTTTTAATAAGTTTTATTATTAAAACCGGTTATCCGCCGCCTTAAATATCTTTATATATATTAATAAAGGACGAAACGATATTATTTTTGTAAATATTATTATTAATTAACTTTACTTATATATTTACGTATATTTAAGGATTTTTTTCTTTATACCCTTTTTTTACCGGGTTTAATATTAGGTTTTTAATAAGTTTTACCGTCCGTTATTTCCGCGATAGTTACTTAATATAATTATATTTATTTTATATATTAAGGATTAGCGTATAAAAAAAAAGGTAATATTAATATATAACGTATTTATATTTTAGCGCCTCGCCGGCGTTTAAAAATCTTATATTAAAATAAGGCTTATAAGCTTTAATAACGGCTTTAGTAAAATATTAAAAACCCTAAGGATCGTATTATCGTAAACCTTAWAAGTTATATCGGTCGATTTARATTAAATACCCCGTTAARGTYYWTMGCCGGCTTTTAATTAGCTTTCYTTAARTAAAGGCTATACTTTAGTTCTTTCTAATTCCTTAAAAATTAATCTATTTACTAAATATACTCGTTACCCAGTATCCAAGTATCCTGTTTAAACCTTACGTCTTCTATAACCCCTTTAACTATCCCCGCTAGCTATAAGCCGGCGGCCGTAAGTCTAATAAAACGGATTACGGATATTATAAAATATAATCCGTAAATTAAAAATAAAATTCGGTTATAATATTTATCATTTCCGTTCGTTTTATAATAAAACGTTGATAATAGATTTAAAATTATAAAAATACGTTTACGTAAAAGAAAATAAAGTTTATAATATAATTATAAAAAGTCCGGTAAAACAATAAAATTTATTCCGGATAAAAATAAATTTAATATCGTTAAAAAGCCGTTCGAACTTTTTATTTAAAGCGTAATAATAAGATATAAAAATTAAAACATTATTATAATAAATAATATTATTTTTAAAATATTTATTTAATAGAATATTTTTTTTAAAAAGCCGTCGTAATAACCTTAATAAATCGTAAAATAGATTAAAAATTATTTAACTTTTATTWTAATATTTAATAAACTTATACTTTTCCGGATAATTATAATTAAACCGTTTTTTAATCTATTTATTAATCTAGAAAAAAGCCCCGTAATATCTATAACGGTTTATTATAAAGCTGAAATAAAAGATAAAAACGTTATTAAGCTTAAAGATATAAACGGATAATAGAAAATCTAAAAAAGGCCCCGTGACCCGTCGGCGCTTTATTAATTTCGAGTTTACCGGGATTTAAATTATATTTTAACGTTATCGCCGTTTAAAAGTTATAAGCTTGTTAATATTTATAAAGCCGGTAAAGTTATTTTCCGCTTGATTTTTAAATTCCGATTTATTATTCTAACGTAGTTTTTAATTTTTTTATTATTATTATTTTTGTTCTTATTATTTTTGTTCTTATTATTTTTGTTCTTATTATTTTTGTTCTTATTATTTTTGTTCTTATTATTTTTGTTCTTATTATTTTTGTTCTTATTATTTTTGTTCTTATTATTTTTGTTCTTATTATTTTTGTTCTTATTATTTTTGTTCTTATTATTTTTAACGTTGTTCCCGGTTTTATTTTTATTTGGCTTAATCGATATATATTAAAATCGCCGGTATTTCTTTTTTAACGCGTTACGGCCGTTTACGGCGTTTTAAAAAAAAAAGGAAAAACGGGTTTAATAATAAAAACGGGGTATAATTCAAAATAACTATAAATTATAAAAGAGGCTATTATTAAATATTTGGATCGAGATTAATAAAAGGAATACGGGGCTTTTTAATATTCTTCTTTTAATAATAACGCGAATATATCTTAGAAATACCGTGGCCGTTTACGGTATAAAAGGTAATAACGTTTTTAATTTAACGATAGCGAGAATAATACGTATTTATAATACTATCTATAACGAAGGTATTATACTAAAAGAGTAATAAAATAAGTAATTAAGTAAATAATAAAATAAATAAACAAAATAAGTAATTTAAAAAGCGAAAAATACTAAGTTTAAGCCACTATCGCAATCTATAATTGCGTATTACGTTTTTAATTATTATATTATTTATTATTATTCGATTTAAATCAAAATTAAAGCTGTAAATAATTATAATTATACTCTTAAATTTTTAGGTAGATATACCAAAAATTTCGGTAATATAGGTAATAGGTATTAATTAATAGTAAAAGTAAGCTATACTTTATATAAATTTGAGATTCTGGTATTCTTTAMGTAATCGCCTTTTTCCTTATTAATTAAATAACGGTTTCAGGAGCACTTGGACATTATACAAAGGGGAGATAACATTTTATAATCTTCTTATAAAATCGATTAAAAAAAGGGGTTTAAAAAAGACGGGCGTATTTAAAATTAATACGAAAAATTATATTAAATTTATAATAAATAAACAAATAATAATAAATGAATAATAAAAAATAAATAATACGGGAAACGTAATTTATATTTATTTAAAAAACCTCGAGGAAAAACTTATTATCGTAGAAAATATTATTATTTATTTAATTCAAATTAAAATTAAACACGTAAATAATTATATATTTAATTAAATTAAAATTGAACATACAAATAATAATATATTTAATTTAAATTAAAATAAAAATATAAATAGTCATATATTTATTTTTCAATAATAATTAATAAAATTTAAACTTTCGAAAATCTTTAATAAATACATATAAATATTAAAAATATAATATTTTTGAAATATAATTATATAATTTTCACGTAATAACGGGTTTTTATTTAAAAATATTCGACCTTTTTTCTCTATATAATCTTTTATATCAAATAAATATTAATTAATAATCTTATAAATTTTATTTTGGATAATATATCGATAATATGTTGATAACATATTAACAATATATCGATTATACATTGATTATATATAAAATTCAATACTTTATCGAATATTTTTTAGAAAAATATAAAAAAATATATAAATTTTTTTTAAACAAAATAATTTATATAAAAGTTCAAAAATAAGATTATTGAAAAAAAATTATTAAAATAAAAACTGTAAGAGCCTCAGTATATATGATGAATGTATGTATGAATAATGATCTATCTGAGTGTGGATGGGAGCTATGTAGGTGCGTACTCCAATACGCTAGGCCTTATTAGGCTAGATCCCGCTGATAAGCTAATAAGGAGTCCCTTATAAATTAGCTATATTAAGATCCTAATAATTCGCTATTAATAAAAAATGCTCTTATCTTAAGAGTAATTTACCAATTAAAAAACATTATATATATAGCTTCGGACGTAATAATAACGTCGGTAAAGCTCCGAGTATATAAAGGACCTAAACCGGTCAAGTAATTACTAAGAAAAGAAGGGGTATAAGAGGCGTATACTATAGTAACGAGAACCGTCGGAATTATAACCCGGAAAATTATCGTGATTTTTAAGTAATAAGAGGGCCAAACGGAGTCGATTACCGTAATTTCCGCGGTTTAGCCGGTAAAGTATTATTATTTAAATAGGATTAGCCGTAGTCCTTATCGTCGGGGCTACGGTAGTAAGCTTCTTATAAGTATTAATATAAAGCGTTACGGGAAAGGAACTTCTTTTTATAAACGCGGTATTACTCCGGGATTAGGCCACTTAATTTATATAAGGTTTAAACGGGGGCTTACTCTTATTCCGTCGGTATAAGTATTAGTATCTATATCTTAAATATAGAAGATATTAGTATTACAAATACGGGGTTTATAAATATAGGGTTTATAAATATAGGGTTTATAAATATAGGGTTTATAAATATAGGGTTTATAAATATAGGGTTTATAAATATAGGGTTTATAAATATAGGGTTTATAAATATAGGGTTTATAAATACAGGGTTTATAAATATAGGGTTTATAAATATAGGGTTTATAAATATAGGGTTTATAAATATAGGGTTTATAAATACGACGTTATAGTTATACTCTATCGCTTTTATAAGTGATTTAGGTATAGTTTCTTCGGAAACTATTATAAAACCGGCGAAGACGGGCTCGTCGTCGTCGTTATCTTCTTCGGGAATATCCTTATTACCGTAATACGCTTATTCCTCCTCTTTTTTAACGTATTTACTAAGTCTACCCTTCTATTACTTAGGCTTATAATACTCTTCTTTTTTGAAGTTGCGGTAAAAGGGTTATTAACGGTCTTACTAACGGTCTTACTGAGGTAAGTTGCCGAATTTTGATAAATAGGGTTTATATATATCGAACCAGTTCTGCTTTGCGTTATTAACGCTTTAAATAAATTACGAGAGTATCGATTCGCCTATAAGTATTAAGAAATAAGTACGTAAATAAACGTCGAGGTAATTGTACGCAGTTATAACTTAATTGGCTTTAGCTGACAGGCTCGCAATATAGTGCTTATTAAGGGTAATAATCTTTTAAATATACTCCTCGGGGTCTTTGCGTACTCGGATATTATTCATAGTATAACGGAGTAACTTAAGCTCTAGTAATACCGTAATAAGTACTTCTCTAAATCGCTTTTCAAGCTTTAAGTATTAGTAATTAATACTTATACGAATTCTATCTCTTATAACCGTATTATGTTCGGTAATAAACCAACGCTCGGCTTTATTTTATAGGTATTAATCGATATCCAAAGCTTTAAGATTAGCGGCTTTAATTTTGAAACGCTAAATAAAAAAGAAGACGTTATAGAAAATGCGTATACCGTTACTAGTATAAGTTACCGGCTCGGCTTTATTATCTGGATTAAAGTAACCAATATCTTTAAGGCGGAATTTAAATATATCGGTCTTAAGTGCTCCAGTTGCGGTTATAGTTGCGGCTGTAATAATTATAGTGGATATATTTTGGATCGACGTTAGTATAGTTTGAAGCTGCTTATCGCTTATAATGATTTGAGGTATATCGATAGTGTCGTCAGTATTATTAGGATTTAAGTATAATAGTAAAAGTATCGCGTCTTCGGTTACTTTAATATTACTTAGTGCTTTAATAGTAGCTTGTTTGGCCGCCCTAAACGGATTGCGACGGTTACCTATAATTACGATAAATAATAGGTGATTTAATAGGTAATAAGTAACCTAGTTAAAGGCTCTCGTAATTGAGTGACTCGTAGAGCAGTTGCTCGATGTTTATTCGTTATCTTGTATATAACTCGAAGAGCACGTTGCTCGGTATCAAATTCGTTGTCTCGTTAAATGACTTAGTAAGTAGTATTCTTGCTCGCGTTTATTCCTTATCTGAATCGTATAATTGATAATATGACGTTTATACGTCTATATGATCAAAGACGGTAATCGTTTTACCGTTGCTACCAAATTATAAGAGCCTTAGTATATATGATAAATATATATATAAATGATGATCTATTTAAGTATAAATGGGAGCTATATAAGTGCGTACTCCAATACGCTAGGCCTTATCAGGCTAGATCCCGCTGATAAGCTAATAAGGAGTCCCCCATWAATCAGCTATGCTGAGATCCTAATAAAAACGGTAAGAAAATGAATACCGATTACGAATACGTATTTTGATTATTCCGGTATTAAAATGGTTTAAATAGAATCGGGTCGTTTTATTTGAAAAATCTTTTTTTTAATAATTAATTTGATTAATTAATTAATTGATTTATACTACGAATCTAGCTAAGCTAATTTCGGCGTTCTATAATAATCGGGTTATCGGCCTTATTAATAGCCGCAAAAACCTAACGTTATAAATATTAGGATAAAACCGGCGTTTACTTAATTTCTATTTATTTAAAATAAGTGTTATTAATTATTTAAAAAGTAATTATATTTATTTTATATTTAAAAAATCCTATAATATTACGACCGAGTTTTTATAAAAATTTTCCTTTAATTTTATTATATTTATATTATTCGCCGGGTCTATACCGTATCGTTATTACCGCTTTACGAATATTTTTACCGGTATCCGTAAATTATTCTTATTTATTTATACGTTAAGCCTTATTTCTAATATTTATTCCTCCGTTATATACGCGAAGATTTAATTAAATCGGGTATTAACCTTAGGTTTAAACCTAAATATCGGTTTAATTTTTATTTTAAAAATATAATCGCTTTTTAATCGTATCGTTATATAGGAATTTTTTAAATTCTTTTAATAAGCTTTTATTATAGCGTATTTATTAAAGTTTTTCGCCGCCGTTTTTTTTTATTTCCCGTAATTACCGCCCCCGCTATTTTTATTATAAGACCGGCGACGTAGTTTTTCGGTAAAATTTTTAATAACTTTATCTATTTTATTAATAAGATTAAACTAAGGTAATAAACTTATAAATATTAAGAACTTCGCGGCCGTTTAAATACTTTATTTTATAAATAATATTTTACGGTAATCGTTTATATCGGTTTTTTTAATTAATCCGGGTCTTTATTTTACGTATATTAAATAAAAGATTAGGATATAAGCCGCGTTTTATTTCCGTTAATTATAATTATATTTAGCGTCCGTTTTACTTTTAACGTAAATAATAAATAGGAAATAAGCTAAGCCGTTTTTATTTATCCGGAGCTAGATAATTAAGGTATTATCCTTTTTCCTTATAATCCCGTATTAATAAGACCCGGCTTAGAATATGATATTAATAAGGGTTTATTAATTAAAAGAATAATTATAAAGAGTAAAAGTATAAGTAAGCTTATAAATAGGCTTTATATAGCTAAATCGCTAAGCCGCTAACCTAACGTAATTAATAAACCCGTTAAACGAGCCGAAAAACTACCGGTTAAATATTAAGTACCGAATTATTAGTCGGTATACGGCTAGTATTTTAGTACGGTTTTAATATTATCCCCCCTTTTTTTTAAAATATTATCCGCGATATTAACTATACGGTAAAGGGTTATTATAATATTTAATTATAATAACGAAATCGGCCCCGGTATAATTAATTATACGGGCCGGGTTTATTAAAATACGTAAAATAATATTCGTTTATTATATCGGTAATATATTCGAATTTATTTTTATCGGAATTGTATTATTCTAAATCGAGATTATAGCCGGATTAATTTATTTTATATTATAACCGTCCGTATAAGAATCGAGAATTAAAAATATTATTAATTTTTTATTCTTTTTAATCGTTAATAATAATAAAATTAATAAAAATAAGTTTATATTTAAATAACGGGTTTTTAGCGGCTATATATAATAAATTTATATAAAAAACGTTCTTAATATAAAAATTAATAAAAAAGCTGAATTTATATAAATAATCCTTTTTATTTTTAATTTTATAAAGTTTAATTATTTTAAAATTAAACTTTTTATAAAATTTTATTATTTTAATATTTTTCGTTAATAAATAAATCCGRTCGCCGATTTTATAAATAACGTTTTTTCGATATCGGTTAATTTATTTTATTATATTAATTTAAACGGCTTTTAAATTTTATTTATTATAATTTATTAACTTTTATATATAATTAATAATATTACCCGTAATTTTATTAATAAACCGTTCTTTCGTAATTAAATATATTATATCGTCGGGCGTAAAGCTTATATAAAGGTAATAATTTTTATTAAAAAAAAAGGGTAATATACCCGTAAATATAAACTTTTAATTATTATTCGAGAACTTAATTATATTAATATATTTAATTTAATTATTTTAATTATTTTAATATTTATTATAATATATCCGAAATTTCGTTTTAATATTTTAATTTATTTATTCTATTTATTTATTAATTTCTAAATAATAAATTATTAAATATATAGCTTAAATATTAAGTCTTTTATATAAATATTTTTAAAAAGCGGATACGAATTAGGTTTTTTTATCCGAAACGATTAATAAAAAGAGGCCTTTACGTTTATATACCTTATAAAGGAATATTTCGGTTAATATTTTCGTAAAAATACTTTTATTTTCGTTAAAAACTAAATAATAAAATCGATATTTAAATAATTTATAATAAATAATAAAAATAACGTTATAATCTTTTAACTTTAATAATCTTATAATAAAATTTATAAAAAAGTTTTTTTATCGTTAATTTAATATTAATAATAAATAAAATAGCCCGTTTTTATAATCATACGGAGTATTAATTCGTTTATATATTTAGTAATTCCGGATATATTTCTCGATGGTAACGCGTAATTATAAAATATAATAAAATCGATAAATTAAACTTATAATTCGACGGATTTTAAAATAAATTAATAATATTTATATATAAATTTCTTAAAGTATTTTAGTAATTAAATTATCGGGTATATATATTTTTTTATAGTTAAATAAAACTTTATTTTTAATAATATATCCTTTTAAATAATTATTACCGATAATTTTATTACGAATTTTAATATATTCTTCGTTATTTATATTAACCCGGCGGACCTTTATAAAAAGGTTTTTTATTGGAACGTTATTAAATTAATTTTCGTTAACCAAATTTAATTTAATTTTATCGATTTTATCGGGAATAAAAATTATTTAATATATATATTTTTCCCGGTTATTATTTAACGATATAAATATCGAGCCGGCTATTTAAATTAAAATATTATTTTTTTAATTTTTTTTTATAATAATATAAATAATTTTAAAATTATAGTCGGCGAAAATATTCGTTTATTTTATTTATTTCCGGATAAGTTTTTTAATTTTTATAAAATATTTAAGATTTTTATAATTTATAAAAATTTTAATAAAAATATCCGTATATTCGAGATTTACTTTCTATATTTTAAGTTTATTAATTATAACGAAAAGCTTTTTATTATAAATTTCGTAATTATATTTAATAAAATAAAGGTTTTTATTATAAAATATTATTAAATATAAAATACCGTTATTATTATATTAGGATAAAATACCGGTATTAATATAATCGGAAAAATTTATTTCGAGGATTATTTTACGTTTACGATTAAAATATTTTAATATTAAAGCGGTTATAATTATTTTTTTTAATTTATTAAAAGCTTTTTAATATATTTCGGTTTATTCGAATTTAAAGTCTTTTTATATTAATTAATATAAAAGTTTTGTAATTTTAGAAAAAATTTTAATAAAATTATAATAAAAGTTATAGAARYTAATAAAAAATTAAACTTACTTTAACGTTTTAGGCTAAATTTAATCGAGAATAATTTATATTTTTTTAAAATTTATTTTAATATTTTTAATAAAAACGATAATATTAAAAAACGTAATTTTTTAAATATAGAATTTATATTTATTAATATCGATATAAAGTTTAACGGCTTATAATTTWTTTAAGATTTTACGAATATAAGTTTTATATTTTTTAAAAATCTTATTATAAATTAATATATTATTTATATAAGCTTAAACGAAATTATTTAAATATTTAAAAAAAAATATTATTAATATAATATTATTATATTATAAAGCTATTAATAAGCTTAAAAAATATTACTTTATATATATAAATTTTTATATTAATAATAAAGGTTATTAAAGCTTTATTTTCGGGGCTTATATATAAAAAGTTAAAAATTATAATAATATTAATTTTAATAAAATATTTTATACCGATAATCCGAATAAGAATTTTGTCGATTAAAAATAATAAATATTAATCCTTTTTAAATAATATATTAAGTTTTCGGTAATTAATATAGAATCGTAAACTTCTATTTTTTTTAAATACGAATAAAATAAATAATATATAAGAAGTTTAATTCGGGGTAATATATTTTTTTTTTAAGTTTTTAATTAAATATTCTTTATACGTCCGGAGTTTAAATAAAAATAACGGGTATATATAACTTTTAAATAAATTTTTTAAATCGCCGATAAGTTCGATTTTATWATTATTATTTCTATATAATAAAAGCTCCGTTATTTTCTTTTTATTAAATATATTTAGGAAATTATAATAATTTAAAAATAATTTACGTTTAACTTTTTTAAAAATTTTAGCCGAGATTTTATTTAATTAGATTTTAAATTTTTTTTCTTTATTTTTAAATTTATTAATTTAATTATTTAATTATATTATAAATACGGAAAATATAAAGTTTTCTTTATTTTTAATAAGTATTTAAAAAAAAGTAATTTTAATTTAAAAAATATTAAGAAAATCTTCGATTTTTTCTATTAAATCCTATAGGAAAATTATTTTTAAAGGCTTTTTTTTACGTTTTTTTATTTTTTTTAATTATTTATTACGATAACGAAATTCCGTTTCGGGTTCGGGTTCCGATTAAATCTTTATTTTTTTCTTAAATTCTTTTAAGTTTAAATTGTTTTTTTTAATAAATAAAATAAAAAACTTTAATTAAAAACGATAAAGGATTTAAGTCGGAATAAGTTTAARRATAATAGGGGGAACGATAATAATTTCGTCGTCGGTATTAAGAACTTTTTTAATTTAAAATATATTATTAATCGGGTTAAAAAAGAAAATAAAAAAAATAAAATTAATAAGCGATTTAAATAATTTATTAAAATGAATTAATCGTTTATTATTTATATTAATTTAAAATCTATAAAAATATAGTTTTTTCAAAATAATTTAATAAAATCCTAAATCGACGGATAATATATAGGTTATCCGTTAAATATTTAAAACTACTTTTATTATAGGATAAATAGCCTCCGTAATAATACGAGTTATATCATTACCGAAATTATTTACCGTTTTTTATTTTATAAATATCATATTAATCGTAAAAAAATTATATAAGAAATACGTAAATTTAATATTAATAAAAGCGTAATTTATAACCCCCGTATTAATAAGAGCTTAATAAGTTCGACTTTTTTTATTTATAATTAATATATAAAGTATAATAAAAACTTTATTTATAAATTAATTATCCGTTAAACTTATTAGCTTTAATATTTATAATTTTTTTACTTTAACTATATTAATAATAAAAGCCGTTAATTTTTTATTTACTTTTTAATATTGGTTTTTTTCTATAGGTATATTATTATTATATAACCCGGCTTATAATAATAATAATATAATCTAAAATAACGTTCGGCGTCGCGTATAATTTTAACGTTACGCTTCGGGATAATAATTATAATAGCGGTTTCTTTAGTAATTTTAATAATAATAATCGAGGTATTTACGGTTTTACGAATTATAATAACCTTTTTATATTTTATTTTAATTGATTAATTATTATTAAGCTATTAAAGTTAGTCGTATATTTTTTAAACTAAAAATTAATAACGGATATAAAGATTAAATATAATAATATCTTTTAAACGAAAAATTATTTTATTAACGATATTATTATAAATATAATTATCGTAATAATTAAAAATATTAATTAAATAGAAAATAATATTTAAAATATTAACGAAAAAATCGTTATTATATTAATAAATAAATCGGTATTCGCGACGGGCTTTACCTACTTTGTCTTTTTCCGTATAAATACCGGATAAAAAAATAAATATATCGTTTATAATTACCTATAATTTTTTCGAATCTACTTAACGTTTTAAATAAAAATAATTTAATACTTTATTATTAAGAATATTATATATAAATATTACTTTATCCGTATCCCGCGGGTAATAATCCTAATTAGTTTATAAGCGGTCTTGAATAATTATTTTTTAATTTTTATATTTAATTTTATTTTCGTTTTTCTTATTAATATTATATTTTCCTTTAAATAACGGTATATTTTTTATTTTTAAGGTAAACTTTATATATAAAACGCCCGGGGATATATAAAAGCCGGCTCGGTTTTATTAATATAATTATTTATTTTTAGTTTCGAGTTCTTCGATATATATAATTATATTATTATTTTAGTTAATTAAGTTTTCGTTATTTTAATATAAATTCGTATTAATAAACTTTAGCTTACGAATTTCCGCTTTATTAATATTATTATTAATATTAAGGGAGAAGTCCTTAATTAATATAGCTTTTTAATCGCGTTTAATACGGAAAATATTAAATATTTTTAATATTATATTTATATCTAATTTAATTTAGTCTTTTAAATAATTAACGTTAGCGATATATTATTTAGATTTTACGGTTAAAGTTATAATATTTTTAGAATTAATAATAATAATAAATCGTTATTAAGTCTTTAATATAAATTCCGCGAAAGATATTACGTTATCGTCGGGAGGAAAGCTAATAAATATAGTAATTATTTAATTAAAATATTTAAATAAACTTAAATACCGGATTATATCTTTAAGGTTCGAAAAAAGCTATCGAAAAACGCTTTTTAATATTTAAAAACTAAAAAGTCAAATATATTTAAGCGGGGTTAATTTAATATTATTAATTAATAAATTAATTAGTCCGGTCGGGGTTTTAAATTCGGATTTATCGTTTTATTTTAAATCGAGATCGGGGTTCTTATTATTAATCGGTATTTTTAATTAATTATATATTCGGGATATAACCGGTAATATTATAATATTTTTATTATTAAATATATAATACGGGACGGTTAATAAGAGATAAGATTCCCGGTTCGGTTCGAAAAAAAAAAAATTTATTTTAAATAATTATTAGATAAATAAATAAAGTAATAATTATTCTTATAATAAAACCTAGCTTAAAATATAATACGAATAAAAGTTTATTAATCGAAAGAATAATTATAAAAAGTAAAAGTATAAATAAACTTATAAATAAGCTTTATATAACTAAATCGTTAAACCGCTAACCTAGCGTAGGTAATAGGCCCGTTAAGCGAGCCGAAAAATTACCGGCTAAGTACTAAATACCGAACTATTAGTCGGTATACGGCCAGTATCTTAGTACGGTCCCAATACGTATTATCGGAAATAAGCCTTAATAATCTTTTTTTTATTAAATGCCGGATATTTATATATTAATAATATAGATTCTTTATAACGGCGTTAATATTTTATCCGGCGTTTTTCTATTTAGCCTTTTATCGCGACCGTTTTCGTCCGGGAGATCTTTTTATTAATAACTTTTTTATTTTTTAACGGAAAGGCCTTTAAATTATAATTAATTAGCTTAAAATAAATTAAGTTTATTTCGCTTATTTATTTAATTTAGCTTTATTTTTATTAACGGAAGGTTTACCGGTATTCGTTTACTTTTTTTTATTTTCGACCGTTTAAAATATTAATAAATCCGTTCGTTTTTTACCGTTATAACCGGGTATATATTTTTTTTAAGTTTTATTTAAATTACGATTTATTTTAAAACTAAGTTTATTAACGGTATAAATATTTCCGATTTTAAAACCGGGATAAAAATAATTTTATATACTTTATTAATTACCCGTAAATATTTATTTTAAATTAATTATAATTATTAAATAAATATATTTTTATACCCCGGCGTTTTTTCCGACGCGTATTAAATCGCCGTTATATATATTATCGCCGGCTTAACGATAATTTAATATATTATTTTAAATTTTTATAATATTGTTTTTTATATCGAAATCGTTAAGTAAATAAAACCTTTTTTTTATATTATTATTTTCTTCCCGACCTTTTTTAAATAAATTTTTTAATTAAATTTTCCGTTAATTTAAAAACTTAAAACTCTAATATTTATTTCCGGTTTAACCGCTATTTATTTTAGGTTAACGGTCGTTAATATATTATATAATTTTAAATATCTCGTTATATAAATTAACTTATATGTATAAAATATAAACTAAACTTTATAAGTTTTTATTTATTTTAAATAAACTTCGTATATTTATTTAAGTTCGAAATAATTAGTTTTAATAAACGTATTATATATTAATAAATAAACGTCGTTAATAAATCTTTTTATTTAAATTTTTTATTTTAATTTAATAAGATTTTTAACGAGCGGATTATTAAAGAAAAAAAAARGACGGGGGAAATAAATAATTTTTATAAAATATTTATTATAACCGGCTTTATCRTATTTATTTTCTAATTTAAATTAATAAATATAACCCGATTATTTAAAAAACTTATTATTTAATTAATAAAGAATAATAATATCTTTTTTTTCCGTAAGTTATATAATAATTATTAATAATTTATTTTATCGAACGCCCCCGTAATATTAAACGATAATAAATTTATTATATATTTTTTACCGTAACCTTATATTATATAAATTCCGTTTATTAATTTTTTAAATATTATTTTTATTAATTAACCTTTTTATATTTTTATTTATTAATTAAGGAATAAATCGTATTTTTTTACGTAATCGTTTAATATTTTCGTTATTATTATTTTTAAAATTTTATTTAAAATATAAAAAAAAGTAATCGGACGGTATATTTTAACCTCCGAATAATCCGGTTTTAATAATTTTTTAAAAATAATTATTTTAATTTTCTTAAACTTATATAAATAATATCCGATATTTAAATAAATTTAAAAAAAATAAATAAAAATTATTATAAATAATATTATTATCATTTAAAAAAATTTATTAAAAATCCCGTTTAATTTTAACGCTTTATTTTTTTTTAACCGGATAATCGCTTTTATTATTATTATTTATATAACCGTTTTATTAATTATTAACGAAATTAAATATTCGGCTTTTTTTATATTAATTAAATTAGCGGTTAACGACGGGGGAAAAAAGGTTTTTCGTAATATATCGATTTTATTATTAAAAATCTTTATAATCGATTTATTTAGCTTTTTTAATAAAAGAAATTTAAAAATCGGTTTGAATTTCCCATTTTATTCTTTATTATATTTAATTAATTTCTATATTTTTAAAGCGAAATTACGGAATTATATATAAATAACCGGAAATATATTTATTTAACTTTCCGGAAAATAGTTTTTTTTTTTTTTTATAATTTTAAATCGGTTAATTAATTCTTAATTTTTATATTTAATAATTTATTTAATTAAAGACTTTATTTTTACGGATATTTTTAAATCTTTTTCGTTTTAATAAATTTTAATTTTTTTAAACGATTTTATTATCGGGACCGTTATTTCGATTATTTTATTTAATATAATTATAATTTCGTTTATAAAATAATTAATTTATTTTTTAATTTTTAATTCGGATAATAAATTAAACCGTTTTTAACGACTATTAATAATAATACCGGGCTTATCGGACGGTATTTATTTATTTATTATTTTTTTTATCTTAATAATTATTTCGGTTTTTTTAATTATTTTTTATATTTTTTATTTTATTTAAATTAATATTTCGTCGATTAATTAATCGAGAATCGTTTATATTAAAATATAATCCGAACTATATTTAAGTTTTTCGTTAATACCGTAAAAAATTATTTTATTTATAACTTTTTTCGTTTTAAATATTAAATTAATTATAATTTTAAAATTATAATTTCTTTATATTATAATATTTTATAAAATAAAAAATTGAAGCCCGGTTATCGCGATTATTATTAATAATTCTTCGGATTTAATATAATTAATTATTTTCTTTTTTTCGTTTTATATTTTATAATAAAGATTAAAATTATTTAAAAAAAATATATTCGCCCGGTTTTATTAATATTTTTTATAATAAAAGGATTATTAAAAGTTTTTATCGATTAATATCCGGCGGAAAATTATACATATTATAAATATTAAAACCGTTATCGGTAATTTTTTTTTATATAATCTTAAATATATATAGGTTTTTATTATAATAAATTACGTTTTAATTATTAATATTTATTTTTTTATTAATATAAAAATATATTCGGGTAATTTCGTTATTTTTAAACGTTAAATAAAAGCCGTTACCGGGGTTAATCGAAAAATATATAAATTTATTATAAAATAGTTTTTAAATCGTTATAATATTTACGTTATTTATTTTTTTAAACGCGAATATTAATTATATCGTTTTTATTATTTTACCGCGTACGGTAAATTATATTGTTTTTAGAATTATTAATATATTAAATATCCGCCGTTTTTAAAATCCCTTTATTTATTTTTATTTTTTTTATTTTAATTAATATCGGTTTTATTTTAAAATTTATTATTTTTTAACTAGCTTTTTTCGTTGCCGTTATTATTACGTTAAATCTTTTTAATTTTAGGATTATATCTATTTCGAATTTCTTTTTTTTTTATTTATTATTTTTATTTAGTTTTCCTTATTTAATAAATTTTATTCTTTTTTTAGGATTTATTTTACCGGTTTTATCGATTAATTTCCCTCCGCTAAATACCTAATTATTTTATAAATAATCCGGAATTTTTTCCGTTTTATTTCCTTAATTTTAATTAAATAATTTAGGTTTTACGCCGGGTAATTATTTCGGCTGTAAACTATATAATTAAGTTAATCTTTAATTATATTTTTCGTAATTAAACCTTTATATTCGTAAATATTATATTTTTTAATATATATAACGTATTTCGTTTTATTAATATATTTAATAATAATATAGCCGTACTTTTAATAATTAAAATATTAATAAATATTAACCGTTTTATTTTACGGTTTTATTAATTTAAAAAACCTTTTTTCGGTAATTCTTTTATTAAGGATATCGTTATATATCTTTAATATTATTACGTTTAAAATTATAATAAAATATCTTTTAATTTTATTTATCGCGTCGGGTTTTTTCGTTATTAAGGGGAATTTATATTTTATAATTTTTAAGCCTAAATAAAATACCGTATTTTTTTTCTTTATTCGTTTTATAATAACTTTTTTTTTTATTTCGTTAAATTTTTCGATATATATATTATTTATTACGATTATAAACGATTACTATAATATTTTAGCTATTTTATAAATACTTTTCCCGGCTTATATTTTCGTTTTTTTTAGGCTTTTTTTAACTTTTAATAATATTATATTTAAAAGGATATCCCCGCTTTATAATTTTTTAGTTATAATTATTTATTCCGTTAATAACTTTTTTACTATTTTAAACGTTTTTATTAATTATAACGGGGTTATTTTCGCCGCCGTATTTTTCTTTTTTATATCCGTTAAATAAATAATTATTATTTTCGTTTTTTTTAATACTACCGTTTTTTTTATAACTTCCGTCCCGTTTTTTTACGCCGGTATTATCGTATTTTTTGCTTTTACCGTTTAGTTCGTTTTTACCGGTAAAAATTTTTAAAAAAATTCTTTTATCGTTTTTTTTCCGCCGCCTTACGTAATTTATTTTTTAAAATAAACTTTTTACTTTTATTTCCGTTTTTTTTAATTAATATTTATTTTTTAATAAAGCTTTTTTATTTTCTTTAAACCTAACTTTATTATCGGTTATATTTCCGCCGTAATTTCGTTTTATTCCGCTTTTAATAAACTATTTACCGTAGTTATTATACGTTTTTATTCGTTATTATTAATTATTTTATTATTACGCGATTTATACGTTATATTATACGTTTTTAACTAATTATTATCGCCTTTTTTAATATAAAATCTATACGCCGTTTCGTTATTATAATATTTATATATATTTTCGCCGTTTCCGTTAATCTAAGTACGTTATTCATTTATTATTTCGTTTTTAATTATTATTACTCCTCCGTTCGTCGTATTTAAAGTACTCACTTCGCTATTATTAGAGTTATACGTATACGTATCGTTTTGGACCTTTAGGGTCCCGTTATTCGTCGCTATTACCCAGATCGTATATTTATTATTCCTAATAATTAATTTATTATTAAAATATATAAATTAATTTTCAATAATATTAATATTATAAATTAAAACTCGTTTTTTATTTATTGATAATATATATTTAATTTTTAAATTTAAATACCGATTTAAATACTTTGACGGTTTATCTTTATAAATAATAATAATATAATATTCTTTTATATATAAAGTTTGAAATTATAAATTAAATTTATTTTATTTTTATAAAATCTTTTTGAATTCAAAATAATAATAATTTTTTTTTAAAGTTTTTCTTAATAAAATAAATATATTATTAATTTTCGATTTTCTTTTTATACGAAATAACGTTGTGAATTCGATTATTAAAAATATTTCAAAATATATTGTTTTTCGAAACGTAAAATTTTATTTTTAATAATCAAATATATATTAAATGTATTTAAACTTTAAAGGTTTTTTCAATATATTATTTATGTCAGGGAACTACCTGGTAGGTCCGGATATAGACGTGTTTAGGTAGGTAATAAACTGAATAAGAACTATAAAAGTATTTATAATATTAGAGCCATAAGCCCTTTGCGGTTTCCAGGATCCTCGGTTCCTCGGCTCCTATAGCTATCCGGGCTATAAGGTATTACTTACCCAATACGGATATTATTTACTTAATACCGTAGTAATACCGTTTATAATACGGCAATTATAATACGGTTATTATTACGTTATTTCGTATTATCTTTATAAACGTATCGAGTTACGTTATTATAAATATTATAAGATTAAAATATATAAATAATTAAGGCCCTTACTTTCCTTTTTCTTTTATATTTTAATATTTTTAATCTTAATAATATTATCTTTTTATTTATTTATTTAAACCCGGTTTTATATTTTAATATTATATTAAAGTTATATTTATATTCGCCTTTATAAAAATAACGAAATTAAATAAAGGCTTTAAAGAAAAATAATATTTACCGCTTTTAAAAGTTTAATAATAACGAATAGCGAAGACGGATTTAAAAGGGTCGTAATAACTTATTATAAAGAAATTAATAAATTTTATATTAAATTTCGAAAGGACCGAATTATTTTTATTAAACCGATATAAAAAAATAAATTAAATTTATATTTAACCGAAACGGATAATAATATATTAGGTTAAAGAATAATTTATAAAATATTAAATTTAAAAACGAATACAATTAATTAAAAATAAATTAAAAGAATTTATAAAACTTTTATTTATTTTTATTATTATTTATTATATTACGTTATAATTCTTAAACCTATAATAACGACGAACTTTTTTATTAAATTAATTAAAAAGTCTATATTTAATTTATTTATTAACCGCCGCTTTTTATTATTTTTTAATAAAAAATCGAGGTCGAAATTATTTTTCGTTATTAATTACGAATTATAATAATTTTCGATATTTTAAATCGGGATGTAGTTTTAGATTTTTAATTTATTAATTTAATTTAATAATTATTWAACGTTTACCTTAAATTCGACTCCGTTAAAAAGGTTTATAAAATATTTATTATTTTCCGTTTATAGAAAGATTAAGTTCGAAAATTTAAAAACGAATTTAATAATAATTTTTTATATATTTATTAAAAACGTAATTTTTATTAAATTAAAAGGAATTCCGTTTAATTAAAACGTAATTAAAGTAAAAAAAAACGAAACGAAATTCGAAATTAACTTAATTAATTATTATTAAATTTTTAAAACCGACCTTTATTAAATAATTAATATCGATATTAATTACGGTTAAAATCCCGTTTTCTTAATTATCGCTTTTACTATTATAATATAACTAAAAATATTTAAAAATTCCCGGATTTAATTTCCTTTAATAATAATTTAATTAATTATTTTAACTAGTTTTTTTAGATTTAAAATAAGTTTTATAATAATATTTTTTTATTTTTTATTAAATCGGATAAAGTTACGTATATTATTTCTTATTTAATATTTAAAAATAATAATAAAGATTTTAAAAAAGAAAAACGATTACGAATTATTTTTTTAAAATATATACGAACGGAGATTAAAATTAATAATAATAATTAAAATTTAACGTTTTTAATTATTATTATTTTTACGAAGTTCCTAAATAACTTATATAAAAATAAAAATCGGATTTTTAACGCTTATACGGAATACGATTTATTTTAGATAAAGTTAAATAATATATTTTAAGATTTCTTTATAAAATAATGTCGTTTAATAATATAAGCCGGTATAAAAGCCTTACTTACGGAATATTAAATTTAGGAACTTATTAAAAAGATTATATCTCGGTTATAAGAATTTTTCTGGTTTATTAAAAAATATACGGATATAATCGAAGAACTTCGAAATCGTTTTTAGCGTATAAATAATATTTAATATAATATTTTTAATATTTAAAAAAAAACGGGAAACGCGAATATCGAAAAAAGCTTAATTTTTAATATTTAAAAAAATTATTAAAATTATAATAATTAATATAATTTATCGATTTTTAATTAGCTTAAGAATAATATAGGTTTTTCGGTAATTTATTTAAGAATTATTTAAATACTTTTATTATAGTAATCCGTATAAAAAAATAGATTATTTAAAATTAACCCGAAATTTATAAAAATTTATTACGAAAATAAACGAAATCGAATAGTTACGCTTCCGAAATAATAATAAAAACTTTATTTATCGCCGGGATTATCGTTAAATAATTTATTATTATTTTTTTAATAAAGGTTTAAATTTAAATAACTTATTAAACGAATAATTTTTATTAAAAACGTAATAAAGGTTAAATAAACGTTTTATTTTTGAATTTATATTATAAATTATAACCGTAATTTTTCGAAAATAATCCCTTTTTTTAGTTTATAAAATAATTAACCTTTCATTATTTCCGGCTTTATTTCTTTTAAAAAAACGATATTTTTTTTTAAATTCCTTATTAATACCGGAGCTACCGATTATTATTTTATTAACGAAAAAATTATCCTCCGAATATATAATTTATTTTAAATTTTTTTTCGTAAGATTCTTAGGCTTATACCCGTTAAAAAATACGACGGATATATAAATCCTAAACCTATTATTTATTCTATTTATCCGATTTTAATAATATAAAAATATTCCGAATTATTAGTTTTTATATTTATTATTTAATTAAAATAATACGATATTATTCTCGGAAAACCTTAAATAAAACGATATAATATTTAGCTAAATATTTACCGGAATAATATTCTCTTTATACCTTATTTTTACGATTATATAAGAGTTAATTATTCTAAAAATAAACGTATTTTTTCGTTTTTAAAAAAAGTTAATTTATTATTTAAAATTAATTAAATTACGACCGAAAATAAATTACTTTTTATTCCGTTAAACGTTATTAAATTAATAATAAAACTATTTATCGAATTAATATTTAAAGTTAAAAAGAAACTTTTTAATATTTTTATTATTAATATAGCCGTTTATAATTATTATTTTTAATATTATAAAAAAAAAGGAACGACTTTCTTTTATATTATATACGATAGCTTAGCCGAGGTTATAAATAACCTTTCTAAAAACTATATTAAAATTATTAAAATAATTATTATATACGATAACTTTATTAAAAAAGTTACGATTCCCGAAGAAATAATAGATCGACTCCCGGAAAAATATTATATATTTAAAAACGTTTTTAATAAATTTAAAGCCGATAGGTTTTTACCTTATCGAGAATATAATTATAAAATTGAGTTTATTTTTAAAAACGTTTTTTTACGAAGCCGTTTTTATTTTATATTTAATTATAAGCTTAGGCTGAAAATAGCGACGAATAACGGGACCCTAAAGGTCTAAAACAATACGTATACGTATAGCTTTAATAATAGCGAGGTAAGTATTTTAAATACGACGAGCGGAGGAGTAATAATAATTAAGAACGAAATAATAAATAAATAACGTATTTAAATTAACGGAAACGGCGAAAGCGTATACGGGTACCGTAATAACGAAATAACGTATAAATCTTATATTAAAAAAAGCGATAATAATTAATTAAAAACGCGTAATATAATATATAAATCGCGTAATAATAAAATAGTTAATAATAGCGAATAAAAGCGTATAACGGTTATAATAAACGGTTTATTAAAGGCGGAATAAAACGAAATTACGGCGGAAATATAACCGATAATAAAGTTAAACCTAAAGAAAATAAAGGAGTTTTATTAAAGGATAAATATTAATTAAAAAAAACGGGGATAAAAATAAAAAGCTTATTTTAAAAAATAAATTATATAAAATAGCGGAAAAAAAACGATAAAAGAACCTATTTAAGGGCCTTTATTAATAAGAACGAATTAAATAACGAAAGCAAAAAACGCGGTAATATTAACGTAAAAAAACGAGACGGGGGTTATAAAAAAAACGGTAATATTAAAGAAAACGAAAATAATAATTATCCGTTTAACGGATATAAAAAAAAAAGTACGGCGGCGAAAATAACCTTATTATAATTAATAAAAACGTTTAAAATAATAAAGGAATTATTAATAAAATAAATAATTATAATTAAAAAACTATAAAATAAGGATATTTTTTTAAATACGGYRTCGTTAAAAATTAGAAAAAATTTAAAAAAAATAAAAATATAAGCCGGGAAAAATATTTATAAAACGGCTAAAATATTATAATAATTATTTATAATCGCGATAAATAATATATATATTGAAAAATTTAACAAAATAAAAAAAAAGGTTACCGTAAAACGAATAAAAAAAAAGAATACGGTATTTTACCCGGATTTAGAAATTATAGAATATAAGCTTTTTTTAATAATAAAAAAGCTTAACGTAATAAATAAAATTAAAAAATATTCTATTATAATTTTAAACGTAATAATATTAAATATATATAATAATATCCTTAATAAAGGAATTATTAAAAAAAGGTCCTTTAAATTAATAAAACCGTAAAATAAAACGATTAATATTTATTAATATTTTGATTATTAAAAATACGGTTATATTATTATTAAATATATTAATAAAACGAAATATATTATATATATTAAAAAATATAATACTTATAAATATAAAGGTTTAATCGCGAAAAATATAATTAAGGATTAATTTAATTATATAGTTTACGGCCGAAATAATTATCCGGTATAAAACCCGAGTTATTTAATTAAAATTAAAAAAATAAAACGGAAAAAACTCCGGATTATTTATAAAATAATTATATATTCGGCGGAGGGAAATTAATTAATAAAGCCGGTAAAATAAATCTTAAAAAAGAAATAAAGCTTATTAAATAAGGAAAATTAAATAAAAACGATAAATAAAAAGAAAAAAAATTTAAAATAAATATAATCCCGAAATTAAAAAGATTTAATATAATAATAATAACGGCGAAAAAAGCCGGTTAAAAAACGTTAAATTTTAAAATAAAACCGATATTAATTAAAATAAAAAAAATAAAAATAAATAAAAAAACCTTAAAAACGGCGGATATTTAATATATTAATAATATTAAAAATAATATAATTTAATATATATAATAAAATAACGAAGACAATATAATTAATATTCATATTTAAAAAAGTAAATAACGTAAATATTATAATAATTTAAAAATTATTTTATAATAAATTTATATATTTTTYGATTAATCTTAGCGATAGTTTTTATTTAATATTTAAAAATAATAAAATTACCCGAATATATTTTTATATTAATAAAAAAATAAATATTAATAATTAAAACGTAACTTATTATAACGGGAATTYATATATATTTAAAATTATATAAAAAARGGTTATTRATAACGGTTTTAATATTTATAATATATATAACCCTTTATTAAATAATAATCGATAAAAACCTTCGATAATCCTTTTATTACAAAAAATATTAACGAAGCCGGGCGAATATATCTTTTTAAATAACTTTAATCTTTATTATAAAATATAAAAAAAAAAAAAAAAAATTAATTACGTTAAATCCGAAAAATTATTAATAATAACCGTAACGACCGGGTTTTAATTTCTTATTTTATAAAATATTATAATATAAAAAAACTATAATTTTAAAATTATAATTAATTTAATATTTAAAACGAAAAAGGTTATAAATTAAGTAATTTTTTTATAATATTAATAAAAAGTTTAAGTATAATTCGGATTATATTTTAATATAAACGACTTTCGATTAATCGGTTAATAAAATATTAATTTAAATAAAATAAAAAATATAGAAAATAATTAAAAAAACCGAAATAATTATTAAAACGGAAAAAATAATAAATAAATAAACGTTATTTAATAAACCCGATATTATTATTAACGATCGCTAAAAACGGTTTAATTTATTACCCGAATTAAAAATTAAAAAATAAAGCGACTATTTTATAAACGAAATTATAATTACGTTAAATAAAATAATCGAAACGATAATCTTAATAATAAAATTATTTAGAAAAGCTAAAACTTATTAAAATAAAAAATATTTAAAAATATCCGTAAAAACGAAGTTTTTAATTAAATAAATTATTAAATATAAGAATTAAGAATTAATTAACCGACTTAAAATTATATAAAAAAGAAAAAAAGTCGTTTTCCGGAAAATTAAATAAATATATTTCCGGTTATTTATATATAATTCCGTAGTTTCGTTTTAAAAAATATAAAAACTAATTAAATATAATAAAAAATAAAATAAGAAGCCGAAGTTAATTTTTAAATTTTTTTTATTAAAAAAGCCGGATAAATCGATTATAAAGATTTTTAATAATAAAATTAATATATTACGAAAAACCTTTTTTTCCCCGTTATTAGCCGTTAATTTAACCGATATAAAAAAAGCCGAATATTTAATTTCGTTAATAATTAATAAAACGATTATATAAATAATAATAATAAAAACAATTAACCGGCCGAAAAAAAATAAAATATTAAAATTAAACGGGATTCTTAATAAATTCCTTTTAATAATAATAATATTATTTACGGTAATTTTTATTTACCTTTTTTAAATTTATTTAAATATCGGATATTATTTATATAAGTTTAAAAAAGCTAAAATAATTATTTTTAAAAAATTATCGAAACCGGATTATTTAGAAATTAAAATATATTATTTAATTATTTTATTTTATATTTTAAATAAGGTTTTAAAAATAATAATAACGAAAATATTAAATAATTATATAAAAGAATACGATTTATTTTTTAATTAATAAATAAAAATACGAAAAAGTCAGTTAATAAAAACAATATTCGAAAAGCTAATAAACGGAATTTATATAATATAAGGCTACGGTAAAAAATATATAACGAATTTATTATTACTTAATATTATAAAAGTATTCGATAAAATAAATTATTAATAGCTATTATATAATTTACGGAAAAAAAAGATATTATTATTTTTTATTAATTAAATAATAAGCTTCTTAAATAATCGGATTACGTTTATTAATCTAAACTAAAAAACGAATACGATAAAACCGGCTATAACGGATATTTTATAAAGATTATTTATTTCTTTTATTCTTTTTTTTTTTTTTAATAGTCCGTTCGTTAAARATTTTATTAAACTAAAATAAAAGGTTTAAATAAAAAGACTTATTAACGACGTTTATTTATTAATATATAATATATTTATTAAAATTAATTATTTTAAATTTAAATAAATATACGAAGTTTATTTAAAATAAACGAAAATTTATAAAATTTAATTTATATTTTATAAATACGAACTAATTTATATAACGAAATATCCGAAACTATACGATATATTAACGACCGTCGACCTAAAATAAATAACGGTTAAACCGGAAATAAATATTAAGGTGTTAAGTTTTTAAAATAACGGAAAACTTAATTAAAAAGCTTATTTAAAAAAAGTCGGTAAAAAATAATAACGTAAAAATTTTTTTTTATTTATTTAACGATTTCGACGTAAAAAGTAATATTATAAAAATCTAAAATAATATATTAAATTATCGTTAAGCCGGTAATAATATACGTAACGGCGATTTAATATACGCCGGAAAAAATATTAAGGTATAAAAATATATTTATTTAATAATTATAAATAATTTAAAATAAATATTTACGGGTAATTAATAAAGCGTATAAAGTTACCCCCGTCCCGGTCCTAAAATCGGAAATATTTATATTATTAATAAATTTARTTTTAAATTAAATCGTAATCTAAATAAAACTTAAGAAAAATATATACCCAGTTATAATAATAAAAAATAAATAAATCCGTTAATATCTTAAACGGTCGAAAATAAAAAGAAATAAACGAATACCGGCGGATTTTCCGCTAACGGAAATAAAATTAAATTAAATAATAAACGAAATAAATTTAACCTATTTCGAACTAATTAATTACGGTTTAAAAACCTTTTTATTAAAAAATAAAAAAATTATTAATAAAAAGATTTCTTAAATAAAAGCGGTCGCGATAAAAAACTAAATAAAAAAACGTTAAACGGAATACTAATATTATTATAAAGAATCTATATTATTAATACGTAAATACCCGGCTTTTAATAAAAAAAAGATTATTAAAATTTATTTCTAATAATACGGGATTATAAAAAAAGGGGATAGTACCTTAATTATTTAGTTCCGGATAAATAAGAATAATTTAATTTATTTTTTATTTATTATTTACGTTAAGAATAAAACGGACGCCGGATATAATTATAATTAGCGGAAATAAAACGCGGTTTATATCCTAGTCTTTTATTTAATATATATAAAATAAAAACCCGGATTAATCGAAAAAACCAATATAAATAATTATTATAAAATATTATTTATAAAACGAAATATCCGAACGGCCGCGAAATTTTTAATATTTATAAATTTATTATTTTAGTTTAATTTTATTAATAAAATAAATAAAGTCGCGAAAAATTTTATTAAAAAATTATATTACCGGTCCCGTAATAAAAATAACGGGGGCGGTAATTATAAAAAATAAAAAGAAACGGCGGCGAAAAACTTCGATAAATGCGCTATAATAAAAGTTTATTAAAAAAGCTTAAAAAATTTTTATACGGCGATATAATTAAAAAGCGATTACGGTTCTAAAATAAAAACTAAATTAATATTTAAATTTAGATTTAAAATTAACGCCCGATCTAATTAAATCTTCGCGTATATAACGGAGGAATAAATACCGGAAATAAGGCTTAATACGTAAATAAATAAGAGTAATTTACGGATACTAATAAAAATATTCGCAAGGCGGTAATAATAATACGGTATAGATTTAATAAGTAATATAAATATAATAGAATTAGGGGAGAACCCTCGTAAGGACTCGGTCGTAATATTATAGGATTTCTTAAATATAAGATAAATATAATTATTTTTTAAGCAATTAATAATACTTATTTTAAATAAGTAGAAATTAAATAAACGCCGGTTTTATTTTAACGTTTATAACGTTAGGTTTTTGCGGCTACTAATAAGGCCGATAGGCCGATTATTATAAAACGCCGAAATTAGCTTAGCTAGATTCGTAATATAAATTAATTAATCAATCAATCAATAATTATAAGCTTTAAAAATTAAAAGACTATATTGCCGAAAATTTTAGGAAGGGTTTTATTAAACTTAATAAAATACCGTATAAGTTATTTATTTTATTCGCTTTTAAATTTAATAAAGATTTCCGATTTTACGTTAATTACCGAGCCCTTAACTTTATTATTAAGAAAAACCGTTATTTTATTTTTTAATYAATAAGGTTCTCGCTTATATAGCTAAATATAAGTTCCTTATTAAATTAAATATTATTATTATTTTTAATAAACTAAGGATATTACCCGAAAGTAAAGATCTTATTATTTTCGTAATATTATTAAAAGCCTTTAAATATAAAATTATATTTTTTAAATTAATTAACGGCCCGGCTTTATATTAATAATATATAAATAATATATTCTTCGAATATTTTAATAATTTTTATTAAGCTTATTTAAACGATATCTTAATTTATAATAAAATAAAGAAAAAGTATATAAAATATATTAAAAAAATATTAATTAAACTCCGTAAAACTAGACTATAAGTAAATATTAAGAAGTACGAGTTTAATATATAAAGGATTAAGTTCTTAAGATTTATCGTTATTATCGAGGGTTTCGAGATTAATCGCGAGAAAATTAAAGCAATTAAAAAATAGCCTATACTTATATACCTTAAACGACTTTAAGGGTTTATTGGCTTTTATAACTTCTTTAAACGATTTATTAAAGGATTCTTATATATAGCTCGTATATTAGTTAAACTTATTAAGAAAAATATACCATTTATTTAGATTAACGAATATTAAAAGGCTTTTAAAGATTTACGGGAAATACTAATTACCGTACCCGTCTTTCGATATTTCGATAAGAATAAAGAAGTCGTCTTTAAAACGGATTCTTCGGACTACGTTTTTAATAAAGTTTTTTCGTAATATAACGATAACGGATAACTATATTTTATTATATTTTATAATAAAACGATATTATTTGCTAAATATAATTATAATATTTATAATAAAGAATTATTAGTTATTATTAAATATCTAAAAAACTAAAAACCTAAATTAAAAATAACCGATATTTTTATTCGGATCTTTATAAATAATTAAGAGCTTAAATACTTTATTAATTAGTAAAAACTATTTTATAAATAAGCTCGTTATTTAAGTTTATTATTTAAATTTAACTTTAAAATAATTTATAAACTTAAAAAATAAAACGGAAAAATAAATATTTTAACGAAAATACCCGGTTATTAATTAAAAAAAGACGATAATAATCGTATTAAATTTTAATATTAAACGTTCCTTTTATTTAATCGGTTCGAAGTCGCTATTTTTAACGAAGGGGAAAAAAATAATAATAATTTAAATTTAAAATTAAAATCGGTTAATTTTTACCGATAAATAAGAAAAATTTTACCGACTTTAAATTAATTAAATTTAAAAATATTATTATTATTAATTAACTCCGACGTTTTAAAAGGGTTCCTTTTAAATATATAAAGGTAGAAAATAATATTTTTAAGTTCGGAAATAAGTTTTAAGTTTTTTCGTCTTTTTATATTAAAGTCCTTAAATATATTTATAATAAATTAATAAATAAATACCCTAAACGAGATCGTATAATTAAATTAACTTCTCGTTACTTTTATTAACTTACTTTTAAAAAAGATATTAATAAATATATTTTTAATTACGGTATTTATCTTCGAATAAAAACGTTTTATTAAAAGCTTATTAATCTTTTATATTAATTAAAAATTATTAATTAATAATAARAAAATATTATATAYRATTTTATTACCGGATTTCTAAAAAGCGAATCGATAAATAYTATTTTTATTATAATAAATAAAYTTTYKAAAAAACGGTATTATATTCTTTATAAARTAAAARAAAWARRWATTTTAATAAAAAAATAACCTGGCTTTTTATTARAGAARTTTTTAAATATTACGGATTATTTTTATTAATTATATCGGACTAAGGCTTTTAATTTATAAATAAAATATAAAGATTATTATTATAKTAATTATATATCGATTTTAAAACCTCGATTTTATATTACGCTTAAATAAATAGTTAATCGGAACGTATAAATTAAAAAATTAAGAAAAGGTTATATTTTTATATTAATTATTTTTAAATTAATTAAATTTAATAATTATTTATATTAAAATTCGCGGGTAATAATATTATTAATTAAAATACTAAAATAATACCCTTTTATATAAATAAAGGCTTTAATTTAAAAATATTTTTCGGATTTAATAATATAAAGTATATTACCGTAAAAAAAAAACGTTAGATATAAAAAGTTACCGATATTTTAATTAYTATATAAAGTATTTTCGTTATAATTAAAAAGAACCTTATTCGTTTATAAGAAAATATCGTTAAATAAATAAATAAAAAACGGAGAAATATAAACTTCGAAATTAATAATAAAATTATAATTAATACCCGGAATTTCGTTATTAATCGACCGAATAAAAAATTAAATTATAAATATTTAGGATTTTTTAAAGTTATTATTTAATATAATTCTTTATATAAACTCGACGTTTTAAAGTTATTTAAAATTTATCCTATCTTTTACGYTAATAATYTTATAAAGCTCTTTAATTTTAATAAGTTTTTTATATTTAATTAAAGGTTATTTTTTTAAAAATCAATTATAATAAATAATCCTGAGATTAAAAAATATAAGTTAAATAAGATTCTAAACTTAAAATATACCGGTAAACGAAAAAGACTTTAATATAAAGTTAGCTAAGTTAGTAAAGATCCGGATAATATATAATATTATATAAACGGATTTAAATTCTAATACGCTTAAAACGTTATTGACGCTTATTATAAATAATATTTTAATCGTTTAAGTCCTACTTTTATCGATTTAAAGATTAAATTAAAAACGCTTACCGTTATTAAAATATTTCGATTAAAAAATATCCGCTATTTCGTATTATATTAAATTATTATTTCGATTAACGAGTCTAATTTTAGCCCGAATAACTAATAATATTTAAAAGCTAAGAAAATATAATAAGCTCGAAAGCGAGTTTTCATTTTAGGGGGGGGTAATATTAAAGCTATAAGCCTTTTACGGTTTTTAAAATCCTCGGTTTTTCGGCTTTTATAATTATCCGGGCTATAAAGTATTATTTACTTAATACGGATATTATTTACTTAATACCGTAATAATACCGTTTATAATACGGTAATTATAATACGGTTATTATTATATTATTTCGTATTATCTTTATAAATATATCGAATTACGTTATTACGAGTATTATAGGATTAGGGTATATAAATAGTTAAGGCCCTCGCCTTCCTTTCTTTTTTATACCTTAGTATCTTTAGTCTTAATAATATTATCTTTCCACTTATTCACTTAGACCCGGTCTTATACTCTAATATATAATATAGGTACGTATATGAATATAAGTATAGGCAAAAAGCCCCCGGGAGCTAGGCCTAATAAGGCTAGCGTACTAAGGATAAGAGACTAAACGCTAAAATTATTATATGGTCCCCCTTTTTACGACGGCGAACTCCTATAAGTTAATTATATTACAATATTTATTACCGGACCGAGCTATTACTTAAATTAACCACCGAGATTATAACTAATACGTTTAGCAAGGGTAATTATAGTTTAATAGGTAGCTATATTAAGAATATATCGAAGAAAAAAAAGCTTATACCACTATAGACGTAAGAAAAAGCCGGGACTAACCCGGGAAATTATCGTAATTTTAACGATTTAAATAAGCTAAGTAAGCCGAGTTAAATCGATTAATATTATATCCGAGGATTAGCCGGGTCGGATATATCCTATCGTACTCGTATTGCTAAGCTTAGGTTTAAAATATAATATCCTTTTTATAAATTTATTACCGGGCTCGTCCTATACCCTTTATTATACTTATTAGTATCGACGTTATACGCGGCCTACGGTTTTATTTACCCTTAGGAATCTTAGTATCCGGTATACTCTTATAACTTATAGTATTAGTAGCAAAACGACGCTTAATACGGGAGGTAAGTAAATTATCTATTTAGCTAAAAATACCCTTATAGTAAATTTACTTATTCGTAATATCCGACTAAAGAAATAAACGATAATAAGCTCCCTAAGTATTATTATTTAAAGGCCTTATATTACGGGCGATACGTACGCTTATTATACGATTTTAAAGAATCTTTAACGATAGGTTTATTTGCGATATCGTCTTAAATACTTTTCCTTTATAATTTACTTCTTTACTTAATACTTAAACCTTTATTATTAATAGTAATTATCCGTTTACTTTAGCCGTTCTAGCCTATAGGCTTTCTTTTACCGTAAGCTTCTTATAACTAACGACGTCTTATAATTTATAGTGCTTTCGCTTTTGGATAAAAATATCGGATCGAAGTTAACTAAAGAGTTAAAGGCTTTATATTACGGGCAGGGCGATTAAATACGTGCGTTTTTCGTACGGCTTGGGGATCTTTTAACGACAAGGCTATTTTGGGTATCGTCTCGAATATACTTCCTTTACGTATTACTTTTTAATACCTAATAACTGTCCTTCGCTTAATTTAAATAGGTCTAAGCTCTTTCTCGGCTATTACGTACTAGATATTATAATAGTATTATTTCAATAAAGTACGACTATATACACGGCTTATAATTAACCGTACGATGCAGAAAGATAGCTCTTATTATATTAGGGAACTACCTAGTAAGTCCGGATATAAACGTATTTAAGTGAGTAATAAACTGAATAAAAGCTATAAAAGTATTTATAATATAGGTGCGTATATGAATATAAGTATAGGCAAAGAGCCCCCGGGAGTTAGGCCTGATAGGGCTAGCGTACCAAGGATGGGAGACTGGACGCTGGAACCATCACAATTTATTCCTATATTATCGTTTATTAAAAATATATAAATAATAAAAAGGAAAAATATCAAGAAAATAATATTCTTTTTTTCCGAATGAAATAAAATTAAAGTTCAAACTATCCGGTTATAGGGGGTATCCGGTTCAAAGGTAAATTTTTTTATATATAATCGGATTTAACTTTTATTTATTATATTTAAAGAAAGGAATAATAAAAACGATAACGAAATAATAAGAAAAATTCCTTATTAGCTTAAAGCGACGGATTACGTTAAGCAGGGCATAAACGCACGCATTATAGATAATATATATTATATAGCTACTTTGTAAATGAGATGCATATATATACTATTCATAAACAAGTTGCTGATTCAAAAATCAGGTAGGCCGACTCGTAACGCTAAAGTCTGGATTTTCCGTTATATTTCTCATCTTGTATCTCTCTTTCTTTACGGTAATCTATTTAGCTCGTGGACCCCTTAGACGTATTGGGCGTAGCCCTTGAGCCAATCAAAATATACTTCATACACATTGTCTGCAGCTCAGCGAGAAACGTGGTTGATCATCTTCCGGAATAGATCCATGCAGAAAGGTTATCGAGGGCGAGGGTGCCCAGGGATACAATGAAGTATGTCAGCTCGTGTTCCCACCATTTCAGACGCCTTCGAAAAGCCCTTTTCAAGAGTGGGAGGATACCATGAAAGTCGTGCGAGAAGATCTGAACTTCGCGAAGCTGACCATGAGGGTTTGCTTTGCAGATACGATGCCGTATGATGAGCCCGGGTCGCAGGAAGAGTGAATCAGGCTGATTCAGACGAAGAAGGAGGCGATGCAAATCTATGGCTCGTATATGCTGGTTGTCAAACCGTTGGGGCAGCTGGAGCGGTTGGGCAGGTTATTTGCGAAAGTGGCCTAGCCTTGGAAGTGGACGAAGCAGGGTAGGAGGAGGATGGAGGAGATGGGGGCGAATCAATGGATGTTGGATGAGGAGGAGTGTGGTTAAATCATCGCCGAAGGTTTGTGGTCACTATCAATCACATAATCACCCATGTGGAAAACGAGCTTGAACACCATCATCCTCCACCGCCACAACACCGCGCTCATGACCCATTACAGGAATCCGCGAGCATGGCCCCGTGGTTGTCCGGCTCTACTCCTCAAAATGCAACCCAACCGCCCTATCAACACGGTCGCTTTCACCACCCGTATCCCGCAATGACAGAACCCTTCTACGCGCCGAGTGAGTTCTACTTCTCATCGCAACGTCAGAATCGCATTTTGTGAAAATGGTGGAGCAGACGAGCAACTCGGGGATCGACCGAGTCCTGCGAACAAGCAAGCGGGAGAGGTCTTCGGATGAACTCGATGATTAAGGTTTTATGCTCTCAAATCTGGTATGCTATAAGAATATCCTAAACGAGCATTTGCAGCGGATCAATGGAAATATCGCGTCCATCGAGAGTAAAGGGAATCCAAGATGGCCGCGAGCAACGGTAGGGCAAAACCTAAGAAAAAGCATCAGAGTCGTTTCAGTCGTATTGACCTATTTCAACTTCCTCTTGGCGCGAGCGCAGACGCTCTCCAACACTTGCGATCGAGGCGTCGATATCGCTGAACAATGCTATGATGTTGGAATAGCGAAGGGCGACCAGTCATGCGAAAAGGACGGTCAAACTGACTATGCTCGCTTTTCTCTCTTTCTCGTATTCTTTGCCACTTCCTTGAATGGGATGAAATTCCAGCAGTCTGGTCAAGTAGGCGGCCTCAGTCTCTGGATTTAATTTTATATGCTGATTCCTCTGCTCCTGTTCTACAAGGATGCCAATTGCGTCTGGGAGTCCCTGCAGGATACTCGGGGAGCCAATTGTGCTTCGGTTTGCGAGCGTACAAACGTTTACATTTAGGGTAGGGTTGCCTCACAGGAGGTTCTAAGCACAAGGGTAAGTCAATCGGGCTCACAGCCTACCGTACCGAACTATGATACCTCCGCATTCGCTGACTTCTCCCACGCCATTCCACTGCACTGTTCTATCTTGAGTTACCTCTTCGTCCTCTGTCTGTATTCACATTTCTTTCGTGAACATAGACCTTCCAGTTTGGACAACCAACGGACGTCCAACATCGGCTAGAAACCGTTGCGCCGTTGCAACGAGATCTAGGTCTGTCCCTACTCACGGCTATCAACCTCACCCTCCCCTCGAATATAACGACATCATCAATGACTTACCAGGTTGGCCCAATATCTGAGCTGTCACGGGTAGAAACTCGGTCTTTCCGCTGATGCGTGACTCATATGGTATCTGTCCAGCTTTATCACTTATCAGCATCCACTTTCGCTCATGCAGTGGCCTTGTGGGAACCAATACCAGGAATCACCACTTCAGGGGCACCGAGGATCGGCGAGATCCACCACTGATGCCATGCGGGCTGGATATAATATGGGCTTTGTCACCTCATCAGCTTTGCCTGATGGACCAACATTGATGCCTCCATTGGACACTCACGGCGGGGGGTCATCCCGATATCTCGGGGACACGTCCTCGCTCTGCATGACCACCAGCGCGTTCCTGATGTCAGTCTGCATCACCGTATCCAGAAACCACTGCTTGTAGATGTCCATCCGTCTAATGGCTTCTACGTACGCTTCCTTGGTGACTGTTCGCCCTACGTCCCAGCGCCACTGCACGAAGGGACTGACGAACGGCTTCTTTCCGAAACTTGCTAGGTAGTCTTCGCGGAATGACGCTGTACTGTGATAATTAGCATAGAGAAAGCTGTCCTTACCGACTTTGGCTAGGAAGTCGTGTAGCCCTTGGCCGGTCGCTTCGGCGGGAGGATTCTGGTCCCATCGATCGCTCATATTGATCCGTTCCGACTTGATGCCCAGATGTGATTCCATGTCCTGGACGAAATCTAGTATGATTTGTCCCTGGGTCGTGTCCTCGGTCATGAGATCTGTGAGTACGATGATGCTCTTGGGAAGTCCTGACGCATCCTCGTCGGTCCCTCGGCTTCCCGCACCATACCATTTGTTTGCGAAGCTGGCGAGTTTCGCAAGATCTCGAGCAAAGATCCCAGCCACGTCAAAACGTTTGAAAACTGTGAACATGCCGTCCTGAGAGAATCTACCTTGACTGGGCCGGAGACCTGGAGTGGAATATGGAGTCAGCCTGGCTCTCGGCGTGATGACGGGCTGTCGCGGATTGCTGAGGACATCGATTGACAGTTCGCCGCATAACTCGAGAACGAGTCTTGCTTACCAAACACTCCGTTGCATTGTGCTGGTCGTCTGATACTGCCATTGGTATCAGTGCCAATGCCGATGTCGATCCAGTCGTATGCAGCGACGGCAGCAGCGCTCCCGCTGCTACTTCCTCCTGGCGTCTGGTACCCATCAGCGCGAGGATTCCAAGCGGTTTGGAAGTCGATGGACTCGCTCGCTTCTTCTCGGGACAGGAAGGAGCTCAGCTTCGTTTTCCCAACGATGAACGCTCCACCTTGGACAATGTTCATTATGGCCGTGGCCGTGGCAGTTGCGGCTGGATAGAGCTGCAGATAGGCCTTGTTGCACAAGGACGTCTGGAGGCTTTCGAGGTCCTGGATCAAGCGGGAGTCAGTGATTTCTTCCCAAGACGCAACCCAGACCTGGTCAGACCCTCCATGGTATGGCACATGCCTGCCATTTGCGATTCCGTCCGATCCTTGCAAGACACACGACCCACTGGCGATCCCAGGACTTAGAACAACGTGGAAGGCTTTCAAGAATAGCTTACCAGAGCATCCTTGAGAGCGACCCTATAGCCTGCAAATGGTTGCTGCTCACTTGGCTGGCAGGTGAGACGAGAGGGAACGGCCAATGAATTGCCATACCAACCGTGCTTGCCATCATTTAAGATCTCATAGGACTCCCCCTTGGCCTTGACGGCAACCATAAATGCCCCCTGCGTATCATCGTAGAGACGTGCCACGTTCCACAAAGCGTTGTTTTTATAAAAATATGGCCCCGGCGGGAGCTTTGCATCGGTCAGCCCAACCTTCATCCAAACATTACCCCAAGATTCCAACAACTCCCTGGATTCCTCGGGGAGTCGGTCCTCGCGCTCGGCTGTGAATATAATGCCTCTAGCAAATTCACGGCGAATGACGTCGTCTTTTGCGCTTTCGAAGAAGTCGTGGATAGTATCGATATCGAACAAGCTCTGAGCCGAGGGATCAAGGACTGCTATTGGGCCCTCTTGGAGTGGTACGGGAAAGATGTTCCGCTTGTTCACCTGGTCAGCACGAGCAAAGTCTTATCGAGGCAAGCTCACGAAGGACGTAGGCCATGCGGTATAGCGTGCAGCTCCGCAGTCGAAGAATGCGACTTCATCTAAGGTTGGACTGTCCATATTTAGAGATCTCCTGACCATGAGTACGTTGTGAGCTTGTGCGGGCTTTCAATGACACGGTGAAGAACCAATCAAGAATTATGCGAGCGCATTCAGTGTGAGCTTCCTGATAGGAAGAATGCTAGGCCAAATGTCAAAGCTACTCAATCCAGAGAGCGATGGCCGATGTCTTAATGTTATGGAATCATTGGATGAGGTGATGAGCAAGGAAGGTGAGGCGCACGCACAAGGCAGAGAGTGAATGTCACGGATGGTTAGCTCCTCAAACGACCGATGACCAAAAGAGGCGAGAGCGAGAGCGGATATGTGGTACTTCTGAAAAATGTAACAACATCAACTCGCCGTATTCTTGTAATTAGATATTGAGTATACCTTGCGGTGTGGCTAGCAAGGAAAGTCCAAAGAACGCAAGCTAAAGAGACAGTGGACGGAGGGTGAAACATGAAGGTGATGTCGGACATTGTAAACTGGCCAATCAACCCTCGGTGGCCGGGCTATCCGTGTCTTTGTATGAGATCGAGATCTTGGACGGTGAACCCAATGGTAGCTACAAGGGAAGCTCCTCAACGCTCGGAATTGTGACTGTGGATATGAAAAACCACACCCAATGGCGACGGAAATCCGGCGGAGATCGCTATTGGACTTTCCACGGAAACAGCCAAATGGATCTGTAAATTCATGGGCTCATTGAGGCGACGCGTCTTGGGCTTTGGACAGGAGGAAACGGCCTGGGACGTGAAAGTGGCATTCCGGGCCTGGCGGTACCGCGGTCTGTGGTCGGTTTGTTGATGCGGAGATGAGTTCCATTACGCGAAATGGGATCCGCCTTGGTATGTATTATCAGGCTGTCCAAACGATGATTTAGACCGGGCGTACTAAGGTGGTGCACGCTTTGCAATAGATCAAGGCTTCGAAAAGTCATAAGACATGTACTTTCCATTCTTGGACTCAATCATCCGATCAAGCTATGCACGAGCTTTGGGGCTGATCCAAGCTAGCCTTGCTCATAGAAGCAGCATAACGAGTAAACTGGCCAGAAGGAGGATGTGTATGGCCAGGACAAACCGGATACCTCGTGCTTAATCAGCCAGTCGTTAGTTGTGGAGAGATGAATATATCCCCCTTTTCTCTTTCTCTCTTTGTCCGTCCCTCAAGTAGAAAAAAAGTCAGGGCTGAGAAATCCATTCTTCACTGGCGAGCCCTTCCTTTATCATAATGCCCCTGCAAGGAGCATTACCACGTGGGATGCCTCAAGAAAAGAGCAACGTTCTTGCGGAGAGGTGGGTGGTGAAAGAGAGAAACAAAACATTTCGGGGTTGGGAGCAGAAGTAAGAGGACGAGAAAAAAAGATCAGCGTGTGATTCCATCTCCTCCAAGGCGCTTGGAACTCGACGATTCTTCGACATACGTCAAAGCCCACATCATGAGATACGATCTTCTCAAATCACATAGGATTATTGTACACGACCACCAGAAAGCCATGGATCGATTCCGACTTCTATCAGGGACCGCGGTCGAGGCAAGATATAGAGAGTGATTGCTTGTGGATCTCGAATGATGATGATGAAAGCAAAGTGGCTAAGAATTCCTTCTGGTCCACTCCACATCATAGAAGGATCGCAACAGGCGCTTTTTTCAAACGGGCGTCCCAGTGACGAGGATGAAGTCTGTTGAGCGTGTGGTGACAAAGAGTCATGAGCCGCGTCAAATCGCTCAGTCATCGTCAAAGATCTGATACGTGTTTTGGAGGATGGTGTCAATGACTCGCACCTGCCAACCCGCATCTGCCACGTTTGGACCAGTGCCCATGAGAGTTGGGCTATAGTACGTGTCAGCGAGACCAAGACGTATCCAGAAGGCTGTCGTACCCAAATATGATTGCAAGATTCCCCGCGTTCATTCTATTCGCTGCCGAACGCTCTTGGACACGATTCAGGTGCTGGTTGGGTTAGCTGATGGAGCAAGGAACGGCCGATGGGTAACATACGAGTGTCAATGTCCGTAGAGTGGCATAATTAGGATCTGGTAAGGCATTGATCGTTGCGTGCATCGAATCTCGTCGCATTATATCATCATCAATGCCTACACCAGTCAGCGGAGACTCACATTGGAGGTGGGGTCTCTTACGAGCAGCTTCAATGAAGCTCTGATAATGCTCTCGAGTCAACAACGGGTCTGGTAGCTCCCTGAAGAATTGCTTGAGTAGACCAGCGACGCTATTGACATCGTGATAAAAAGCCTCCGGGTTGCGAAAGTCTACCTGACTTGAATCTGCCTTATGTCAATACGGGACAACTTCAAAGTACGGTCAAGCCCACCATTGTCAAAAATCCCCTTCAATTTGTTCACATGTGCGCTGGATCCGGAGAGCCGATAGATGCCTTCGACTTCTAGCCCAAATAGGTCGACGGCCTGAACGCACTGATACACGACCAGAGGGATAGCAGAGCCATCACGCTTGAGGAGATCATCTAGTGATACACCGAAGACGGGCCGGAGTGCCGGTAAGCTGGTATGAGATGCATTGTTCTGTAAAGCGCCCAAAGAGGCCGGTGGTTGGACGTACGAAGGGGCAGCTGGGGCAGCTGAGTTCTCAGCCGGTCTACTCGATCCGGAGCTCGCCATCCCCTGGGGCTTTGGCGAGCTGGCAGGTCCGTTCGGGAACATCGGTGGGGCGGCCGATGGAGCACCTGTGATAGAGTCTTCGATCCCTGATGGCTGATGTTGCCCTTGACTAAGAGGAGAGACTGGCTGAGCACCGCCAGTCGTTGGACCCGGTGTCAGGGCTTGGGAACGACTGTTTACGGAGGATGGTGGGAGCTGACTTGCATTACTGAACGTCTGCTAGGTCTTAGTCTTTGTCAGCAATGCCTGGAGAAAGCCCACTGACCGGATGGCGTTCATATCTGATGTCATTGGTATTGTTGACTTTGGACGCGAAGCTTGCCACATACGAGCTGAGATCTCGGGTGTTGTCTATCTGGGAGACAACATCACGAAGACTACGAGCTGTCTGAGTCCCCTCTTGGCCCGGAAGGGGGCTCACACAAATGCCGTTCCCCAACAGCAGCCTCTCGTTATAAGACGCTGCACATCATCAGCCGTCTGAAGTCGTTCCAAAGAGACTGCTAATCTGCCTACCGAATTTCTGGAGCTGCAGGGTGAGACCAGAATCACATTCATGGACGAGTTCTTGCACTGCTCGAATGGCCTGTGGGCGGAGTGTACTGACCAGCTCTTGTCGCTGGTTCTTGGCCGTTTGCACTCTGGATTGATAATCTGAGTCGGCCTGCTGGACTTTTCGTTGCAGGTCCTCCTCATGCTGCGCGGCTGATTTAGGGCCTTTCAATCCGAAGACTCGCCCACTGCCCTTGTCGCCCGTCCGCACTCGATCGTAATCCTCGGCCAAGGAGTTGTATTTGGCCTTGGCCTTCTCCATCAGCGCCTCGGAATCCTGAACCCTCTTCTCGGCGGTGAGACCGTTCTGCTTCCATAGCTTGCGCCCTCGCTCCATGTTGCCGGCCAAATCCTGTAGATCCTCGTGCATCTGATGGAGTAACAGGGCGAACTGGATGCCATTGTCGGCCATGCGATCATGAATGTGAATGACTTCATTGTAATTCTGAGCATACGAGCCTTGCCGATTCTCAGGCCGCCGCGCCGATTCATGGCTGCCTCTGCAGAGTTTCTTTAGTCCCTGAGCCTGTTCCTCCTCAAGTGTAGACCTCTTCTTCAGGAAGGTCGCAAACTCTCGAGCAGAGGCAATGCTTTGTTTCAGACGGGTGAGCAGAGTATTGACGCCGATCTACACGCATGGTCAACGTTGCCTGTAACACAATGGTCGGGCAGTCATCGGCTCACGTCCGACTGTAGGACACTGCTGACAGCGGGTGAGCCATCGTCTGCATCCGTTGATATCTGATCGTTCGTGGGCCTAAGTCCCGAGCCAGGTTGAGGGGAGTCTGCGAGCTCAGCTGGATCGGAGATCCTGGGCGCGTTCGTCGTGTGGAGCTCTGATGATGATCTATCAGGCGACTCTCGATTCTGCATGATGGCATGTGCAAGGCTTCCGAATGGTGTGTGTAGGACTACAAGCACCTTTTGCTCAAATAAGTGCACTCTGTATGTCGAATGGGCAAGTTCAAGCTGCACGGGGCCTAGTGGGGGCGAACGGCCGTAACATTAGGTTTGACAGAACCATATTTGACCAGTTCTATTTACAGCATCGGAGGCATATTGGAATTACTAACATTTCTTCTTGCTAACTTGATGTCTCATTTGTACAAAGACCAAGAAGAGGAGCAAGTGCTCTTCAACCATTCTTCATGAAGCTGACACAGCTCGTTACACACCCCATGGTTCATATCATTACATGGATCCGTGAACCAGAAAGCTGGTTTCTGTGACCGGTCTATGTAAGGAGGGTATCTCATGAGCTATCGTAGGATCATCACTCGTAATAATTCATTCATCTTGAATTCAAGGCAACGTTGTTCTTCTCATGCTGGAAGCGAACGCCGTGCATCAAAGAGGACCATGCTGAGACTGGTATCATTTTCTGCGGGAACAGGTGTAGCATCCGGCATCATCTCCCATTGGCGGAAAGAGAAATCCTGGCGAGCGTGTTTCTGGATTGGGGAAACATGTACAGCTTGTGAGCTCGGTCTCGCTCCAGACGATGTGAAATCATGTGCTACCAATTGGAAGTACTCAGAAGCTTCCTTGTCCGAAGGCCCAAGCAGGTAGCCAGGTCGAGGGTCCAGCAGTTGAAGTTGACCGTGAGCCTGGCGCTTGTATGTCAGCCAACTCCCGTCCGAGAGACAATCCGCAAGTAGGCACGAGGCCACGAAAAGCTCGTGGGAGGCGTGAGAAAAGCGTGCTGGTAACGACGAGACCAGAAGACCCAGCAGCGAGATCAATCGAGGCAATAAGCATTGCACTACCTCCTGCTGGGCGCGAAAGGAGGGTTCATGCATGATCAGTAAAGCTGCCACGGCGGCCAAATGCCTGGGTGACGGTAGGAGCTCCTTGTCGTGGGTCACCTCTCTCACCAGCTTCAGGACCTGGGAAAGGTTTTCGCAGATGCCAATGAGAAAGGCTTCGGAATCTTCCAGGTGTAGCCCCAAATCAAGTGCTTGGAGTAGAATCAGAAGCCCATCAGCAAGGTCATCAGCTTCAGAGGATCCAGCACTGGTGTTTTTGAAGAGGGTTTCTAGCAAAGATCGTTCGAGATGTCGTCTGATCGCCCTTGCGTTAGCCCCTGAGATGTTCACCAGCAGCCTTGAGAACAAGCCCGAATTCTCCAATGACGATCTCGATGTGCACTCGATCAACGACTCTGAAAATGAGTCTGCTAGCGAACCAGCACTCTCGGACGTGCAGCCTAAGACTTTATCCAGCTGGAGCTGAGCCGGGAAAATGTTCATATCATCTACACTCTTTAAAAATTCGTTCCAGTCCAGTCGCGAAGTCACGTTGGGATGAGGTAGGCCAGCAAGGCCAAACACGTACTGCTCGATCGATTCTTGACCAGCTGCGTCAGCTGTCACGAGTTTGTTGTCCTGGCATGCGCGCTGGCTAATTGCTTTTTCCAAAACTTCTGATAGACGCGCACCATCAAGGTCCATTTCGTGACATGGGATCATCGCATTTTCAGCGGCGAAGCTGAGAATGCGAAGTATGAGTGCTGAGCAATGCTTGAATGCACGGAGTTGCGCATCATGCAGCCTGTAAGTGCGACACCCAAGTTCCGACCAGGAGTTCTCTATGTTTGTTACCAGTAAATCCACAACCTCTCTTACGAGAAGAGCGCGGTCGAGGTGCGGTGGCGGTTTGTCCAAAGCCGCGGAGCTCTCGGATAGAACAGCCTCGAAGGAAAGGACGTTCATGCAAATCAATTGCGGTAGAATGATCCCTAGCTTTGGTCGGTCCCCGGTCAACATTAAGTCGTGGAACCAGCCAGTCATGAGATGCTCAAAATAACCTGCGTCGTGACCCTGCAATGTGCTAAGCAGATTTGTAAGGCGCGCATAAGATTTTCCATCCATCCAGGTGAGCTGTATATGACCGACTAGCATCTGGAAGACTCGCGAATGAGTCTTTTCGTCCATTCGTGTGCCTGTTGAGAAAGCATGATCCAACTCATCAAGGAAGATGGTTTGGCTCGAAGAGACGGTCTCAAGCATATTGTCAGAAATCGGAGAACAGGCGGCGGCCGATTGGCTTGCTTTCAATCGAAGTAGATCATCACGAAGCCCTTGAACAGCCGCCTGATTGTTGGGAAGACGGTCGCCAAGATCGACAAGGGATATCAGCAGCTGCTGATCCAGTGGTTCTTTCGTCTGCATACGACGAACGTGTTGTTGAATGTGCTGGAATAGTCGGGCTGAAGCTCCGATTGCCATGAATACATCGTGATGGTAGTTAAGTGTATCAACGATCTCCAAGAGCGTGACAGCATGGACACAGCAGTAGAGCGATTCGATGATGTCAGCAAGAATAGAATATTCTCCAAGGCAAACAATCAGTCGGTGGATCGTCCTGAATTCGGCTGCTGTCACTGCATGTTGCGGACGACCATCGCTAGAGCCTTGCCGACTTAGGGACGAAGGAATGTTGCTGGCCCTTGAAAACTGCCTGGTTGCGTCACTCAAGTTTTGCCGAAGCCAACGGGAAGCTTTATACTTCACCTCCCCACTTGCAGAGCTCAATTCATCGTCAGATAGAGTCCGAAATGAACCGTTACCATCGACAAGATTTGGAAGGCGACTGGATATCCCTCGAATGACTTCTGACGACGTGAGCCCTTCAGAGTAGGGAGACTGGAGCCTATACAGAAGTGATGCCCTCAAGTTTTCAACATGTGTTGGCAAGTCAATCGTCGGCAGCTCATACAACAGGGCCACAGCCACTGGTAAATCCTGATTAATCGTCAGCCTCATTCAACGCACGGATCAAATCACTGACCTTGCCGGATCCGTAGAGCTTGCTGAGGCTGCCCTGCGCCATTAGCCACTGGAGGTACCTGCTTATTGTGAACTGCCCCGAGCACGCGAGCTCAGAGCACAGCCTGTATAAATGCGGCTTACTGAAGCGGCGGGGATTTGGGTTGTTCCCAAAAAAGGCAAGGATATGGCGTTGAATGTCTATATCGTGACGGCTCCAAATTCGAAATAGCCGGGTCGCAGCATACACTCGGCGTATAGTGCAGCGCTCAAGGCTTGAAGCCCATCGAAGGGTTGTGGAAACCATGATTTGGGGATCAATCTTCAATCGGAGACATTCGCGAGCAACCATAGCTGGACTTGCCGTATCATGCAAATCGTCCAACAAAGCTAGAACAGCCTGCCGGAGATTCAGAGGAGTTGGTCCACGACCGAAGTGAGAATTGCCAGGAAACCTCGATGTGCGTCGGCGCAAATCAACGAGTAATTGGCTCAACGGCTGGCAGCCCTGGAAAAGCTGGTGCTCAATGTCAGGTTCGTGACTGTCCAAGGACAGTGGCAGCAACAGATCAGCCGCATTGGATAGGAAAGTGAATTGTATTGCCCTGCTGACACCATCAAGGAGAGCCTGATGGCCATCAGCATAAGGAATGTTGACTGTTTGCAGCTTGCAATGAGGTCAGCATAGAAGAGATTGGGTTTGACGTCGAGGACCAACATATTTGGAGTGACGTAGAAGGCCTTGGACAAGGCTCGCGCCCCCTTTTCTATATGCGACGATGTCTGGCAAGTGAGTGGTGAGTAATAGTAGCCACACCCAGAGGTGATCGGTCTCGCTTTCTCCGGTGGATTTCACCAGCCAGTCAAGGTATTGTCCTTGATCCATCAGTCTATCTTTGTACATTTGTGTGACCAACCGAATCCTTTAAAGATAATGTTTAGTAGGCTAATAATGGGATTTGATGGAGAAGGCGAACCTGTATGTAATGCTCCAACCGTCTTTCTTTTCATCCAAATCGTTGATGTTCTCAAGCAAGAATTGTTCAATATTGGATGTCCAGTCCTTTGTCCACTTGGCTTCTCCACCAACAGTAAACGCGCCACTGGCGCCCTTCCTCCTGAAAGCTCGAATTTCGTTTGCCCCAACACATTTGATGAGCCAAATGGCTCGCGAGATAGGAATCACTTTGCTCAAGCATTGATCGAGTAGGAGTTTGCCCCGGATTCCATGTGGAATCGTCCTGCTCAGCCGACGTAAGGGTATAGCTGGATTGGCCAGATAACTGAGCCAAGCCTCTCGTTTGGCGTCCGTCAATGTGACCCTCGGTGGGGGCTTGAAAATGCTGCTTCCCATTGTTCTGCCGTGAGCCTGCTGAAGATGTAAAGCAGCAAGAAATACCGAGGAAAGATTCTCGAAGCCATTTTTGATCTTTAGACCACTCCAAATTGGGGATCTAGCGCTGGCAGACTCATTGAGAAAGCTTAGAGGCTTATCGTAAAAGCCGTTCTTAGCAGTGGATTCGTTCATGGTGTCCTCTTGGTGATGCCCACGCCATGGCGAGAAGTCTGCAGCAGCTTGCCATAGTCAGCCTTTGGGGTCCAGACTGGAGGTAGGTTGATCTTACAGCTTCCTGAGAAATGTGGAGCGACCAGAGGTGCTTCTGGTGTATACGCCTTGATGGTGACGTTGGCTTTGAGGTCGTCTCTAGCTGGAAGTGAGAAATGTGGCCTTGGAGCGTCGGTCTCATCCTGAGATAGGCTCGGGCGAGTCGGCACGAGAGGTGGGCGATGAGTTTGGGCCGCTTTTAATGGAAGTCTCGATATCGACCCATTGGCGTCTCGTAGGGGGGAAGTCAGCGAAGGGCCGGTACTAATATATGTCGTCGCTTTGGAAATGGACGTCTTGGGCGACCTTGTATTTCTGCCTGGATCATGACTGAGTTTTGAGCGCTTGCTTGGCGGCTCGAAGGGCTCATCGGAGGGTCGAGAGGGTTGCAAAGGTGGGCGCAATGACTGGGACTTAGAAGTGGATTGAGCGATACGAGCATACAGAGGAGCGTGGCCTAGAGAAGGGACCTGCACAGGATGATCATGTTTTTTCCCCCGGACATCGGTCGTCATCGCTTGTCCATGATCCTCTCAAAGCTCGCAAAAGATGGGGAGCTGGTCGTCATTGAGTATGCCAAAGATTGTCGTAGTCGGGTGATCTTAAATGTGAGAGAAGCGATCGTTTGATTGGCATATGGATCGACTATTATTGCAGTATCCTTGATGTACTGAATACTGAATGCATGAGGTTGCGAAAGGAGATGATGCCAAACGGATTTGACCGTTCGGCCAGTATGCGTCGATGGTCCAGCCAATGAAGATAAAGCAGATCCTAGACTGCTGCAGCGACGAGGCCGTGACCGGGACATTTAGCGCACGAGTCAGAGTCTCGGGGCTGGGGGCTCCAGCATTTCAGCTGCTGTGACAGGGGCCTTCGGGCGGAAGATAGTTCTAGCCCTCCAACGGCCCGCCGCGCGACATGCCTTGCGCTCTTGAGCTCGAGATTTTCTGGTTCTGGCGGGCTGTAGATCCTGCTAGTCTGCTATCTGAAATCATGTTTGGACTTCGTTGTGGGTGTTAGGTAGGTACATAGTATCATCTGATCTCCGGTTCTTATCTATCTCGCGCCTCAAATCCTCCCTCGAGGTGTGTCGGTCAGTGGCATGTCTTCAAAGAAGGACATGCGTCGCGAAGACCTGGGTTTGTGCCCCAATCTGCTCCAATCTTGTCCAGTCCATGGCTGACCCTTGCCATCCGGTAGTGATACCCTACAAGGAGCCCGTCAAGGAGAAGGCAGAAGGCGGGGATGTCACATCCACCATGTCCACGACACTGCCTATGATAGCTGTATGCTCAACCTGATTGCCATGCCATCATCGCTCTGGACATGGGGATCGTGATCTTGAGCCTGACTGCCTACAGATGTTCACGAGAAACAAGTGAGAATGTTGCATGGTTGGGGATGCGCTTGCTGACTCTCTTTTGCAACAGAATGATCGGATGGTAAGTGCTGCCTGCAAGAATCCATCGCTTCTGCTGATGTACGTCGTGACAGGGCCTCGCTCGTTTTTGCTATCCAAACATGGCTTGCGCAGACACCAGAGCAAGCGGGTAAGAATGTAACGCCTGGATGGATGACTGCAGGGATGGCACGTGAGTAGCAATGCTCTATGTGAGCTGACCTTGAGCTGATGTCATGTCTATCAGTACTAGCGGTTGGAACAGTGAGTAATATTCATGATCTTTGGATTGACCTCTTCGGTTCTGGGCAAGCTGCTAATCCTGCTTCCAGACATATTTGCCACTATTCATGCCACCCCCCAATAGCCAGGGTACCACTAGCACGGAGGCGCCACCAGCGGTTCCTCCTTCATGATGTATAACTTGTCATCTTGTACCAAAACGCAGAGGTCATTTGGAGTGCGTAGTCGGCTGGGAATTTGGCAGCCAATCGTGTATTGTAATCTGCAAATTGCGAGTCAATTCTCTACTTGCCACCGCCGACACTGCGAACGACCGAGGCGGACGTACCTATGTAGTTTTCTGTACGCGGGGAGTCCCGAAAGGCCTAGGACAGCCCTACGAACAGCTTCCGGCCACGTTAGAGTAGCCCCACTTGAGTCAGTGCCACTTATTTGTCCGACTTCTCCAACACCATCAAAATTCAATATTCATTAACAAACACGACACATCTCCACTCCAAACAAAGATCAAATAGCTTGCTACGCATCTGCAAAATCACTTCAAAGTCAAGAAGCACACCAATAGCAAAGACTACTTCATTGTCCATCTTCAACACAACAAACCCCTCTTCCCAAAGTCATCCCAAGCACACGAGTTTATGTCCATCGAAAATCTTAAAACCTTTGGTACGACATCCTTCTGAAGGCATCTGTTCGGAGCGCCGACGGTCGCGAAATCCCACGCTTGATCCTTGCAGCATGCTGACGGACCCCGCATTGTAGACCCCTTCGCCGAAGCCGACGAAGATACTGGGGAGACCAAACAGAGCCAGAATTACATCCATATCCGGATTCAGCGTATGCATCCATCGATGTTCCACACCCGCATCGTCCCTCTCTATTGAAGCGATCGAAGCTAATATTCTGCGTCTCCAGAACGCAATGGTCGCAAGACCCTGACTACCGTGCAAGGACTACCCAAGAAGTTTGACCAAAAGAAGATTCTCAAGGTCATCAAGAAGAAATTCGGTAGGAGCGTCTGTCAAGCACGCAACGTGAGTCGCACTGACCCGTGTGACAGCTTGCAATGGCACGATTGTCAATGATACCGAGATGGGCGAGGTGATTCAGCTTCAGGGCGACCAGCGCAAGGACGTTCAGGAATTTCTTGTTGACAAGAAAGAGGGCTTGGAGCTAGATGCCAAGACAATCAAGGTACGCCGGCCGACCCCTCCAAACGAATACCTTCTATCGGACGCTGAGCGCGACCGCAGGTCCACGGTTTCTAAGTTCGGCCTCGGTCTTGCACAACACTTTCGGGCCAAGAATGGATGCTGAGGCAGAAAGAGCAGCTGTGGTGGTGCAAGACTCAATCGTGCCGTTATGGGATTGGGAGTGAGAATACTATGTTACGACACAGGCCGATGAGCACTCGTGATATGCGCTGAGGCGGAGCTCGCCGGTGGGGAAACTATGGCTATGGCGGGCACCCAACCCTCACAATCATAATTAGACTCAGCGGTCAGCATTGCAATTCTCCCATATTGATGCTTCCATTTCCCTGGCTATTCCTTGCATACGTCCTTCAGTTCTGCCTTGCCAGCCTGTGGTCGTCCTCCCCTACGCCCAGGATGAAGCGCCCCAGCAGGGTCAGCATGGAAAACAGGGGCACTTCAGGATCATTACTTCTTGTGAGATGGAGTTGAAGTAGCAATGAGCACATGCTGATGAAACTGGCGATGGAAAACACCCCAATCGATGCCGATGTTTCTTTGCGGATGTTGATGTTGCGGTAAGCCAGATGGTAGAGGATGGTCAGGGTCTATGAGATTTGAGACATGTCAGTGCATTGACCATGACGATCGAAGAGCGCCGTTCAGGACGTACCGTGGCTATGGAGATCCATGCCGGAAGAAGCAACCGCGGATCCTGAGAGGCACCTGATAGGTACAATGTCCAAGACGTGATATACGCAAGAAGGGTGTTCGTCGTCAACAATCTGACAAGGGTGGCTGAGGGTGTGTAGAACAGCAGCCTGACGGCGGTAAGCGCAAAGAGTGGGGCAACAGGACCAATTTGAGGCAGACCATCGAGACATAAGGCAGTCGGTGAATGTGTAGGATAAGTATGCCGCGGCGGAGCACTTCTGGCATCAGCCTTTGCTGGACGGGGAAAATGGCAGCGATTGCTGGGTAGGCAACGTACCCAAAGGATTGCGAGGAAGACCTCCGTCACCCTGAACCGCTTCTCCACTGTGCAACAGTCGCCGTGCAGGATGCCCATGCCATCACTGAAGAGCAGTTCGGCCAAGAAAGTAAAGGCGCACCGCAGGCCCCACCACGCAGCCGGAGCTGTGCTGAGAGCCCGACATATTAACAAGGGGATATGCCAACGAGCATTTACGCCCAGAACAACAGCGACGCGCGGATGCAAACGACTGCGATCTGAGACGACGGACGATCCAGTCGAGGCAGTTGACGAGATATCAGCATAGCTGGGCGGGGCTTGGGACGCCAGGAAGTCTAACAGAGTACAGCGTTCGCTGCAGCATCCAGAAAGTCCGACTGTGACGTAATGTGTCCTACCTCGAATGTCGCTAGCAACAATTCTGCAGTGGTGACAAGAAATCGACACGAATCAGTGGATGGGTAGAAAGTCCCTAGCAGCACCCATAGAACGCTTGAGAGGTATTGCTCCTGCCAAGGTCTGATAATGAAATACGGTAATGCTTCTTGGTAGCCGTTGAGGCTGGCCGCTAGGCCTTCTAGAGCTAGTCTGTAGCAGATAAGTACTATTCATCACATATCAATTCGACTTCTCACAGCAGGCCTCCGTTCAAATGATGCAACCCTCTCCACTGGGGCAGAGGCGAACGCGGCTAAGCAAGTGAGAACGATACTCTCCTTACCGCTCGACATGCCACGATCAATGATGCTGCTGCCCTCCCACGCCCGACCGATACTGTGCTCGTTTCTGTATCCGCCGCCCTGTCACCGAACGATATCTTCGCCGTCAACTGGACAGGTTCGGGCTGCCTCAAATGCTCGTGCTAATATGAAGAGGCAGAGTCCACAGCAATTAAGGAAGAATGTGAGGGCAGATCCTGCGAACTTGTCAAGGGAGCAGTTTCCGGATGACTGGGGCTTCTTTCCAGGTAACCTACTACCCCGTACGAAAGCAGCAAACGCTTCCGTCTCAACCGACATACTGGGCTGATACACAGCCGCTAGACACCTTCCTGATGCCGACCGGCTCTCGAAACCCATCCCTCCTCTTCTCACCACTATGGCGCACCAAGCTCGAATGGCATCGCATCCAAAAACGAGCCACAGACTTGTACAGGTTGGTTTGAAGTCTTGGCAACCTGCTCCTATCACCATTGATATCTCTGAACAGCACGGTCGTATACAAGTTTGGCGCCAAGGCCAGACCGAGACCCAAGCTGGAGTCTCGAAAGGCCGTCTCTACTGCGTTAGCAATGCACCAGAGAATGTACAATGCCTTCGCTGAGTAAGACAAATGTGCCAATCGCTCCTACTTCAGCTGATCCAAAGATCGCAGGGGGGATCTTGACACGTTAAAAGTACTCTGTTGCGAGGGTCTTTACAAACAGCTCAACAATCGCATTGATTCCCGTCCAGAGACTGAGGACTGTCGTTGGAGGATTCATAGATACAAGAATAGACCTCGTATCGTCAGCCATCGGGCTTCAGCATTAGCTCGAGAAGAGAGCGGGCTGCAGCAGGCAGTAGTCAAGATACAATCATTGCAAAGCTTTGCTCGTTTCCGGCGGAAAGCGAAAGGCGAGCTGGAGCTTCTTGAGGGGACTGACGAGGCGAAAGAGAGATTGGAGTATCTGGTCATTCAGAAAATGATGTTCGACGGCGTGGAGGAGCCCTGGAAAATTTGGGGTACCGTCGAGGAGACCGATCCTCGATTCCTTTTATCAAAAGCCTCTACAACCGCTTCTGCTGCGAGTGTTCCAGGCTAGAGAAGCACACTACAATGATCTGAAACAGTTGCTATATATCCTAATGCATGCCAATGATACCCGTCAGGGACCCATGTGGGTAATGTTACTACCTGTCTCTCGGTCTGTAATTGAAGCATCCTAAACTTGTCGTCTGGCCAGCACTGTGGCGTCTTTGCGTGCCTGACACCATCCTTTTGCGGTATATCAGATAAATCTTCCCTTTGGAGGCTTGACATTGGTTACAGTCTCATTGTCCTCGGATCCTCTATCAATGGAAGATCGATCCTGACGGCCGGCGGATGAGGTCGCGATAGGAGTCAGAGGTCGATCCAATGCGTCAAATCTACGTCCCTGGAATTTGGACCAGCCCCAAAGGCAGGTGAGACGGAGAACGAAGGCTCCAAATGCCCAGAGCAGACCGCCGACGGGAGCAGCGACAAAAGCACCTAGTTAAGACCCTATCAGTACTCTTGGAAGCCACACAAGGACCAGACGACAGCTGGTTGCATTTTACATACCAAATACACTCCAGTCCTCCGTGTAGAGCCCTCCCTCGAGTAGAAGCAGGTTCGCGCCATCTTGTGCATTTCCAAAATAGATGGTGCCAAAGATGAAAACAGTCAAGAGGCCACCTAGTCCACCGACGATGACTTCCAAGCCTCTCCACCAATAGCACCGATCGCTGAGCCCAATGACTAGGACGGGGATCGAGCTGGCACTGACGAGATCAGAGATCAGATAAACTTGAAGGATGTCCGGGCTTTTCAAGGCGACCACGACGACTGGGAAAATGATCAATATGACCGCAGCTCTGATCCACCAAAGGTTCAGCCGGTTGCGGAAGATGTCATTGCTTCCAGTAGACACCATAGCAGACTGAAAGCTATCAAAGGCCGCCGTGGAGAGTGAGACGACCATGACGAGCACGATACCGACCACCCACGCCGGTAATTGTTCCAGCAGGAGGAACAGGGCAATGCTACCCTCCTGAGGGGGGTTCCCCGGCCAAGCCCCAGACCATGCAGCAAGAAGACCTGAGACACCTACAAGGAGCAGGATGCAAGTCACTGCCATTGTAGCAATCCCCACACCCATGATCAGATCCCTGTCCGTTTTGCTAGCAAAAGTTCGCATCCAGAAGCCCGAGATAAAGAAATCATTTGTCAAGACCGCCACGGGGAGAATGTAGATGAGCTGCCAGCCCAGAAGACTGGCATCAAGGAGCCCAGAGGAATCAACCAAGCTACGTTCAACCTTGGTCTCCACTCCAACAGTAATGACAGCAAGTATGACCAGGCCAACGACCATGGCGCCTTGGATATTGTCCGTAAGGAATGAGATCCGAAATCCACCCAGAGCTGATTGAAACATGGTCAGACATCGATGTTGCTCCACGGTGGAGTCTCAGCACTCACAAGTATAAGCTGTGGTGACAGCGCATTCGACAATCACAGCAGGAAGCCCGTCGAGACCTGTCAAAGCATTGATGATCTGTTGGAGAGCTGACAACTCCGCGACCATGTACAGAAAAAGGGTGATCAGTCTGATGGATTCCGTCAGCAAACCTGGCGCCATCAAATTTGATAAGCTGGAGTATTACGTTAGAAGACTGAGGTAGAGTGCTGTGACCACGCCATATCTCTGTCTCGTCCATTCGGTCAGGACGAAACCTTCGGGACATTTCTTCCTGATGATTGGACCGAGAAAGCCGAATACCAGGAGAGGAAGAGAGGAGGAGAGCGTATAGACAACAAGGCCTTGCACCCCAGCAATCGTGGCTATTTCAGGGTACGAAAAGAGTATGCCCGAACCAAGAGCTGTGAAGAGCATGAAGATAGCCTAAAGTCAGCTCGATACCCCCAATTTAAAGTGAAGGAAGAGGAAGAGCGGCATCACGTTCCCCACGCAAGCATTAACTTGATCGAGTATTCACGGTCTGCTCTCAGCGTCGTGTAGATATACGAGCGACACATCTCCCGGGACCTGAGCCCATGGGTTGGATGTATGCTGTATGCCACAGTCTGCACCCGTAGTGAAGCCGCGCAGCATCCGCCTGGCCCCATGACTCCTGAACCCATGCCACTGAAGGCAAGGGAAGTAAAGTCAAAGGGGCCAGGAGGGGCTGCTGCGTGGAGTCTATCATACGAACCTCGTGCCCATCGCTCCCGATTGAAGACCGATGACGGTCCAAGGTTCTGGCAGCAGCCTTGTTCATTCGTTCATTCTTCTGTCTTTCCTCGATGCCTGTCCTTGCTTGGCCTGGGTTCCGAACGTTTGCACTATCTCATGGGGAGAGCTGTCGCGCCGGAGCTGCACTCACCCGATGCAATGAAATTCAAAGCAAGCGGAATAGCTAGGAGGAAGTCAGCCTGCGATGCTTCAAGAAGAGGGGGTTATGGTGTTGGCTATGGTCGGCAGCGTGATGGCCATCGCCAGAAGACCATCGACCACCCTCCGTTCTAACCCTTTTGTGTTCGATTGGCCGCTAGGAATTCGGACTTGGACTGATGCCTCCAATGCCAGGCGACGTAGAGGCCGGTAATCCTAAAGCGCTCCAAAGATTAGCCTTGAAGATGTTGAGCGCTGTATATGAATCGGGATGGATGGGGATAGGAACTCACAGGAAAGCGCCATAGGTGAGGTAAATTATTGCGTTGGACGCCTGAAAGGACGGTTGACCCATGTTATCAGAGGTGGTAGGTTGTATAATAGACAGTGTTGATGGTGGTTCGAGGCTTGTGCCGCCCAGAATTTGGCGGCGAGCTTAAGCGAGGCTATTGTCGTGATCAGCTCCTGTACTTCCAGCGGTCATAAATTTTTGCTCTTCTCATATATTCTGGGCGCATTGTATCTTCAGGAGATTGTAAGCTTTCTGAGCGTTGTTTTTTCTGCATTTGTATCCTAGAGCTGCTGCTTTGCATATTCTTGCGAGAAGAGTACTGAGCAAGCCAGCCGTTTTTCAATATAGGGGCTTTACACGTGATCCTTGAAGAGGGAATTGTAAGCATTGTGGGATCGGTCTTCGATAAACGACCTGATGTGAAGAGATGCCCCTTGAGGATGGTGTCTTCCCCAGATTGCAATTTTCCTGGGATTTCAAAACCACGCACGAGCTCAATCCCTACCCCTACCCGGTATGCATGGTGAGCTATTATAGAGAAAGCACTTACGTCGTCCCAGAAAACAACAAGTCAACGAGGTATGGCCTCCTGACTCCACGTGGTTAGTGAAGGAATGATCACATCTGGTGCGTCTTGCTGACGTGGACTCACAATTCGCCATGCAGATGAAGTGGGGATTCCCATTAAAGCATGGCATCTTGACTCACAACCGGCGCATGGATTACTCTATCAGTCTGAACATTCGTGACCATCACCTTGAGTATATTCGTAAATCGCAATCGTAGGTCGCTGAGGTCCATTTGTGAGAAGACCCACGGTCACTTGGTCTTGTGAGAAGCAGGCTTGTCTTCCTTTGCTATGTGATATGTATCAAGGAATGCTATGCAGCAAATATTGACGGGAAAAGTGCTTGCTCGAGGATTCAGGCAGCGAATGGTTTGGATATCAATGTACTTGTGCTGGAGCTATCTAGCAAATATATGTTTACAATAGGATTGTCGAGAGCTACGATGCTAAATAAATCAAGCTGTCTTGATTTGGCAACTGTGCGCGCGAGGCAAATTGCTGTCTGGGCGGCTCTGGTGATGTCCATCGGCGATGCTGCTCTCAACGAACCAATCCATCCCTCGTTCAACTGTCGATGCATAATCAAAGTTGAGAGATCTTCATCTTAAGCGGCTGAAGCCCCGACGGAAGGCTGTACAACCCTGGTGCCTGACCAGAGCTTGTGCGAAACGATCCTAACGTGGAATGGTGGATGTGCTGTAATACGCGTACGTAGCTAGTGGCAATGATTTGGCGATAGAAGAAGGATGTCGATTTGCAAGTAACGCCAGTAAGGTAGAATAGTGAAGTGCTCTGAATAGGTGAGTCGTGGGAAGCCTTGGGTAGTCGGTTCAAATTTGCTGCTGCATGCCTTGTCCACTCTACCTCTGCGTGGCAGTGCTGGCATTGCTCACGTTGCTGTCTTCGGCTTGGCTGCTCGCCACTGGCCATTGGTAACTGGAGACCACCGGTTTTGGTCCCACATATGGTTGTTGTTCCGTGAAATGGCCCCAGTTGACCAGAGATGGGGAGCCCGAGAATTGCGCCGCAAGAGCGTCCATAAAGCCGTTCGAAAGCACCTGAGGGCTTGTGGCCAAGGTACCTCCACTTGTTGCAGCTGGCGTATTCGGGGTCACCAAGTTGGTATCGAAGGACGGATAGTACTGGTATTGTGGATACATGGGAGGCACAACCACTTGCGCCTGCAACGCCTGGCTCATGCCAACCGAGATACCTCTCTGAAATGCAATCGATAAGTCCTGAGGACTATGGAGCGCACCTTGTCGAGGACTTCCGCTTGAGCTTTGGAAGATTCGAGGCGAATTGGAATGTTCCTTGTGCTCCACACGGAAAGGAAGATTTTGTGGCTCGTACCGGCTTGCCTGGACGGCGAGAGTGGTAGACTGGACATTGTCGAACTCAACAAAGGCGAAGACATTGACGCCCGAAGCTGGGATACAATTAGCAAGGAGCCTTCACCTGGCAATGTCTTGCTCACCATTCATCATCGAAGGCTTCCTGATGATCTCCACATGTAGGACACGACCGTACATCTGGAACAGATTTGTGAGATGCTCATTAGATATTTGAGCTGGCAGGCCGCCAACGAACACCGATCTAGCTTCAGCGTTCCGTCTGAGCGATGGTGGAGGAGCCAAATTTCCCGGGCTTCGGTGTGAGTGTGCAGAGCGCGAGTCCTCAAGGCCCTTGACTTGCTCGAGGCGGTATGAAGCAGAGTCTCGGAATGCCTGACAGGTATCAAAATGTGTGTAAACAAGTTTCACTGGCTCGACTTACCATTTGGGCGTCCCGACAGTCATCAAAGAAGGCAAAGCGCACGAACACTCCTTCGGGCAGCCCAAACATTTCGCGCTCGGTCTGAGAGGCAGACCACACTGACTCCAAGGGACCATGCCCATTCAGCATCTCACGAGCCTCACCTTCGGAAACAGGGCCGCCTTGTGTTTTGGACAAGTACAAGGATCCTGAATACGCGTACCCCGAGTCAGCGATCCACCGATTCTAAGAGGGAGCATTTCATCGAATTTTCCTGCAGAAGACTTACGATTCACTCGTGCCACCTCTGTCCTACATGGTCGGCCATTGATCAACATACCACGGCCCATGGTGATGGCGCGCTGGGCATCTTCGACGTTCTGAACGTGTCAGAGAGATCTTTCTGGCAACAAAGGTGTCAGTCTTACCGTGTACTGAGCGAAGGCGAACGGCATCTGTCGTGAATCTCTTCGAATCTTGATGTAGACGTCGCCAAAGCGTTGAAAGGCCTCCGTGACGGCGTATTCCAGCTGCTCATCTGTTTCGGATTGCATCAGGCTGCTCAAAATTAGCAAAGAGCTCGACGTAGATGCTGTAAGGTGAGGGAAAAGGCATACTTGGCAACGAAAACGCAGGCTTGCGGTGGGAAAATGGCTTGAGCCGTATTGTTGGTAGGCGTGACGCCAACTTTGTTGGGATGGTAGCCTACGGTCGTAGATTGCTCTGCACTCATTAGCGCATGGAGCCAAGGGTCATGTCTAACGTACGAGGCATTCGAGGGCCAGAAGCCTCTTCATTAGAGACAAAAGGGTCATCCTCTCGAGCCCCCGTCTGGTGCACAAAGCTGCTCTGAAGCCCCCCACGCCAACTTGGAGCAGATCGGATGGCTTGTGCACGACCTGATGATGGCGGCGTAGTGGTGGAAGATGTCGTTCCTGCAGCATTAGCCCCGTGCGCAGGCTTCAAGGGACTTGAATGTTCATGTCCACGGCTGGCTTGAGCCGCAGTCTGGCTGTTCGAGGGGTGGTATTTTTGCTCATGACTTGGCATGGGAGATCCTGAGATCGATTTGATTGCTGGATCGAGCTGTGCCGCTCGAAGGGAGTGAGAGATTTCCGTCGTGATGTCTGTTCAATATATCAACAATGCTGAAGTCTAAAAAGCCGCATGTTCAACGGCACCAAGGACAGTTTAGGACATATTGCCGCCTGTCTCTTTTCATGAGCAGTAAAAGAGCAATGACAAAGAAGAATATCATGCACATGGTGACATGTAGGAAGCTGACAGCAATCTCGCCGGTCCTTCTCAAGGATTTGTGCGATGAAGCAAGGATTTGACGCAAAAAGTCGGCACATGGAATTGAGTGAGTAAGGCTTACCATGACAATCAGGATTGAAGGGAGTGGCGGGCATGCTGCTTTCTGCAGTCTCTCCATACGTGCTAGCTGGCGAAGGCTCATTGAGAAAGTTCAATTTGGACTTGGAAGACGAGGCCGCTCGTTCGTTAGAGCCCAAGAGCATCTGCGCTGCATGGTACTCCTTTTGCTGGCTGTCTTTGCTCGGCGTCAATGGTGAAGGAGACATGTTACAGATACTGTGCTGTCTCGTTTTCAATTTTGGAGAAGTGCAGATATGGATGAAGCAGAGAGAAAATTAGATGCTTGATAAGGATGCTAGGAATTGCCAGGGCTGGCCTTGCTGCTTGATTTGCTTCAAATGAAGGTAGGGAAAGCTGATGCAGCCCAATATCGATGCTTGATTCGAGAAAGGATGGGTGAAAAAGAATGGAAGAGAGAGGAGGGAAAACGGTCTAAGTAGCTTCTCTGTCAAGGAAGCCATCCCCCTTCTGTCGAGCAGCTACGGATCCGGACTCCACCACCCACATCACGTTTCGCGCTACAAGCAGGAGACAGTGTCTTAATTTTGCAATGCCACACGAAAAGCTCGATTAGGTATGCTCCTCGTGATATCTTCAATTCCGGGCAAGAGCTAGTCGACGATAGTCCTGGTACTCGTTTTTAACCACATCTTTAGGGTGGGAGAGCCAAGTTAGCATGCCTGCCTTCGGACACTGCTCCACCAGCACTGCTGGATGCACCTAAGGTCCCAATTCAATGGAAAGCAAGCTAAATGAGCAAGTATTGAGGCAGACAATTGCCGTCATCCCGTCCTTCATGCAGTATTGAAGCTGGGAGCAACATCGTATAGATCTAGGAGGGCCCTCAGTCATCGCAGGTCATTAGTTGGACGAAAGGACTGGGGATTAAATATACTAAGCCTTACCGCAGACAAGATTGAAAGAAAATTGCTCTATTGAGAGCTCTTTGATAGGTCAAGGACAAGTTGTCATGGTGTTCACCTGTGTGATGATTTTTGTCAGCTTGACAGACTAACAATTAGTGTCTTGAGAACCGTCTCCTTTGGGATCACGACCCAGTGCCAATAGGTGTGGTTTTTTCTAGATCATAGCAGCTATTTGCCCTTCCAAGCAAGACTAAGGTTTCAGTCAGTCGAGATCCGGCCAGTCAAGAAAATTTCCACCAGAGACCCCGGCGGTAAGGCCTTTCCATGATGATATGAAAGCAGATCTGGCTTGAATGCCATGTACTCACAACACAACGACCACCTCTATGCATATTCTCTGACGAAGAGCTGTGGTTGAAAGCTCGTTACTCTGCCATACTTTGATCTAGCTCCTCATTTTGTGCCTGTACTAGAGTATTTCCAAATATTTCTAGAGCTAGCACAGACCGAGCCTGTTTGCTGAAGGGATTTTACTGGAGAGATCTATGCCTCACGACGTCCATATCCTACCTGGTCTCCCAATCCCAAAGGCATCTGGACTATCGAGTTTGAGTGCGAGTATGAGAACCCCATGAAACGCATTGGATATAGCAGCGTCTCTGTTTGACTGGCCAAATAGTCTGCCAAACCACATGTCAGGCGCGGCCACTAAATTGCGCCAGCTTTCAATAGTCTTGTGGAGCCCTTCCAAAAGATAAAGATAGTGAGGAGTTAGGGTACCCGCGATGATTCGCATTCGAATTCGATCACGTGCCTAGAATCCTCGTTATCGATAAGATCGTCGATTCGCCCATATATTCCTCACTCCATGATGATGACATATTGAAAACAGATGATAACGCAATACTTCATGTTCACTGGAGCTGGCTTCGTGCCTACATTGAACCCTTGAGTCAGGGGCTGAAAGAGCTTCTGCATCACAAGTTCCCACCTCACATGAGCCTGAGCTGTGGAAGATCAAGATGCGCGTTTGCTCACGCATGCTGGCCCCCGGCTTAGCAAAGCGAAGCCTCGACGAAGCCGTGAAATTTGCCCAACTTGGTAATGTCTGCCGGGAACAAGCGATATCAGATCACTTTGCTAATCATGTTACCGCGGAAGCTTGGTCCCAGGAAGCCATCCGGGATCCCGAGAAGCCACTACCGCTTCTCGATTTCACAGATTCAGACACGCTATCAGCATGCAAAACAATGTCGGATGCTGATCTTGGCGCATTTTCCTCCGCCAAGCTGTCGCACATGGCTAGAACGCCAAAGGATCCGGTGCACGCCCGATTTCACGGTTCTATATCCACGGAGCTACCAAGAAATAATCCGCAAGTTCAGCGGACAGGGTATGCAGGTTGGCGGAATCGTGACAGAGGGTGGACGATCTTTGGGAAGCTTCTTTGGGATCTCGAACGTTACAGCTACCTAGGCTTGAGGGTCAAGTCAGATGGCAGGAAGTATTATGTGAACATCCAAACAGAGTCGATTGTATACGAAGACCTGCATCAACATCGCCTCCACACGCGAACTCCGGGAGAATGGGAAACGGTTTTTATTGACCTGAGCGCCTTTGTCCGAACAAATCACGGGGAGGTCGTTGAACCTCAGTCTGAGATGATGACTCAAAAGATCCGTACAATCGGTATGAGCTTGACAGATCGAGTACCCGGTCCGTTCGACCTTGCTATCAACAAGATATGGGCGTCTCCAGGCCTGCAAAACGAAGGCATTCCGCCGGACGCAAATTCATCCTGAAAACGGGGCTTGATTGGGTGACTTTTACCCTCGCCGTGTCCCTGATCTCGGATTGCGACTGGCTCAGACTCGCAGCACACATTCGGGGGAGGGGTGGTGAGGAGGGTTTGGTTGCCAGACTCAGCTAATCTGAGTCGTGCATTCGGTTGGTAGCAAAGCAAGCTTCCAGTTGCAGACTGTGCCTCGCAAGGACTCTCGAAAGTTTTTCTTCGAGGACTTCAATAGTATTCATTCACTGAGGGAGCAACGACTTGAGTAGCATTGACCGCTTGGGGATTGTATATACAGATAAATGTGCAAATGTCCATGGCCTTAGAGGGGTTGCGATTTGATACAATTGAAGAGAGATGATCATGGTAAATCTGAGATACAAGATGGAGAGGTTGCATGTCTTGTTCCCTACAATAGGGGTTTTCAGAGTAAAAACCGGAAATTTTTGAAATTATGGGTTTTCCGGGTTTTCCAAATTTTCAAAACTGAGGATACGTGAGAACCCTAGGGTTTTGATGCAAGGTTTTGCGAAACCCGGGTTAGATTTATTAATAATTATAACCAAAAAAGAACCGTCTATTCGTAGTCTATTGCACCGGATTTATCGGATTTAAATAGTTTCTAAAGGATTTTTTAAGAACTTCCTTACAAATTTGTTTTCTGTCAATACCACCTTTACCATATTACGTTACTTATCTAAACAGTTACTTAAACGTAATTTCTAAGCTCTTTAAATAAACGAAATATTTAAGGAGGGTGCTTTTACTTTATTAGCGCTATATTACCTTTGCCTATACGAAAATATATAAGAGTAACGTTATTAAATTCCCCGGAATATCGTATTAAAGTTTAACTAACTTATAATTATTTTACTTTAATATAACGATAAAAAATAGCGTTCGTTTACGAAAATAAAATTAAAGAGTTTCGTTTATATTTTAAAATTAATTTAAAATTATCGGATTTTTTATAACGACTTAAATCGCTTATAAACTTCGGTAAGTTTTTAATTAAAGATTACTTTATATAAGTTAGCTTAAAACGGCAATAATAGTAAATTTAAACCTAACTTTAACTAATAAGGTATATTTAAAAAACATATTTATAATTATATACGGAAAGTAATATTCGCTTTATTCCAACTTTATAATCGGTTTATTAAATAACCTTTTATTAAATTATAATATTATAAAAGCTTTATAAATTACGACCGAATTAATTTTATTAAAATTATTAGATCTTTCGATAATATAGATATCGTACTAGATAATAAGTTAAACGGAAAATACTAAAGAAAATAATTTTTTAATAAAAAGAAAAGATATATTATCGATTTATATATAGTTTATAATTCGGACCTTACTTTTATATATAGCTTAACGGGGTTCTTAAATGTCGTTTATAATTCCCGGATATTTAATTTTATTTAATTTTATTATTATTTAAAGAATTTCTTTTCTTTTAATTAATACTTACTCGCTAATAATATATATTTAATAAGTCGATATTTCGTTTTATTATATAAAGTTCCTATAATTAATAAAGCCGAGAATAAAGCTTTTAATAAGTTATTATTTAGTTATCGAATCGATATCGAATATACTTTTAATATTTTAAAAAAACAAATAAAGGAATTTAATAAAACTTCGTATACGTATTATTAATAAGGCCCAGTTTAAGTACGCTTATATATAGATTACGGCTTACGTTATTTTTTATAATATTTTTTTAGAAATACGAAACTAATAAAGTAAAAATAAAAATTAATAAATAATAGAAAAATAAAAGGATTATAATAATAAAATTTAATAATAGCTTAATTAAGAGAATTATATAGGTTTTTAAAAAAATGAAGAAATCAAAAAAACTATTTTAAAGAAAAACGGCTAATAACGGCAAAAGGGCTAATAGTTAAAAAATAAATAATAAAAGCTTTATTATTATTATAATAAAATAAAAAAATATTATTTTTAATCTTTAATATAAATTATAGTTAGTTCCGAATATATTATAGTTATTTTTATTATTATTATTAATATTGTCGTCGCCGCCGATTAAAACGTGATTTTTTTAATTTTTAAAAAACAAAATCTATAATAATATTATAAATATAAATACGATAACGAGCTATAAATAAGTCGATTATACGTATATCCGGACTTTAGCCGAGTTAAACACTATTACTTATTCCAGTTAGCTTTTAGTAATTGTTTAAACTGTTTAAGTCTCGTCGTCGTCGTAATTCTTACTTAATCCGTCGGTTTTTTTAAGCCTTAAGTTCGATTTTAAAACGGAGTAGATTCTTTTTTTAAATAAACCGTTAAGTCTTAGCCTTTAAAACGAGCTTTTAATATTAAAAAGTCTATATAGTATAATATTAATCTCGTTATTTAAGCTTAGTTTTATAGTAACGTTAACGCTTAATAATTAACGTTAATAACTCCTCTTTTTTATTTTAAACGCCGATTTTTATTTGCTTTATTATCGAATCGGCTATAATAAGTTTATTATTACTTTTCTTTAAACGTTTAAGCTTATCTTTATCTATTTTAAGCTTATTAGCCGCTTTTTTACCTTTACTTAAGCTTAACGTATTTTATAAAATTACCCGGGATACTACTTTTAATATTGTTTTCGAAAATATAAATTATTAACGGGAAGGAGTTTATAAAGGGATTATAACGGGCGTTTAAAAATAAGCTCCGGCGGGCGTCGTTAACGCCGATTAAATAGTATTTAAAAATAGAACTTACCCGTCGGTTATAGTAATAATAAAATCAGGATTTAACTATAACCTTTATTTTTATTCTTATTAAAGTCTTTTAGTTAATAAAATAACCGAATACGTATTATTATCGTCGTTATTATTATTAATAATACTATTATTTTTATTTTAATTAATAAATTTATTTTTACCGTCGTCGAATTAAATATTATCTAAATAATCGGTTTTTAAGTTAAAGCTTATAAACCTACCGATACCGGTTTTATCGTTATTACTATATAAAAGTTTTTATTTAAATTCAATAATAAGAGGAGGATTAATAATAAAATATTTATAAAAAAGATCCTCGAATTCGTAAAACTATTTATATTTATTAAATATTAATTTTTTAACGGTATTATTTTTTATATTATTATCGATATTAAAGCCAGTCTCCCCGAAAGCGAATTTTATTTATTTATAATACTTTATTATCGTTATTATTTTGTTTTTTATTTTTTTAATCTTTTTAAATATTAAGTTAATATTAAATAACGTATCGCGTAATATAGTTTTTACGATAATTCTATAACTCTTAATTATATATTGGTTATAATTAATTAATAGGCTAGCTTTATTTCGTTAACCGAACTACTTTATAATATAAACTATTTTAGTCGGCGTTTAAATACGACGGCCGGAAGCCTAAATAGCTTACGATATAACTTAAATATTAAATTAATAATAAGGTAATAAAATAGAGTAATAAACGTAAATAAAGCGTAAAAACGTTAAAAATCTAGATTTTATAAATTCGAGTTAACTTACTTAATCGACCCTTAAAAGTCCGATTTATTAAATCCCGGGTTTCGAAATCTTATAAATAAAAATAGGCCTAAATTTGCTAATAAAGCGTTTATAAGTTTTCTAAATTCGGGGTTAAGTCAGATTTCCAAACGGAGAATTCCTAATTTGAAAACCCCTAATGGGTGAAGTGTAGCGTCAACACTGTAGCCACAAGCAAGAACCCTTATTCATGCCTTGCATGCGTCACCGGCGTTAGGGCGTCGGGTAAAAGTCTCGCCAGAAAGGCCCGGGACGATGCGTTGCGGCTTCAGGGGAAGGGACTTGCCTCAGTTACTCAGACGTACCGGGGCCTAAGCCCCTCCGGGTTAGGCCACCCCTATGGCTAACTACGTCCGTTAGAGGTGGTACGTCTAAGCGCAAAATCTTTAAAATCTTATTAATATATACTTTTACTTACTAAAATTTCTACGTCGGGCGAAAAGATTTAACCAATTACTAAAATTTATATATTATTATTATATTCGGGGCTAAATAATTATAAAATCTCGCGCCGAGTTAGAAAATTTTGGAAAATTTCATTATAAAATTTTTAAAATACGTATTAATTAAAAATACGTTTACGCCGTTTTTTTAGAATCTTAAATCTTAAAATTATATATAAAAATAGATTTTTACTATTAATAATATTTCAATAAATATTTAATTTAAATAACTTTCATCTATATTAAATATATTATATTTTCTTTAAATTTTAATTTTATATTAAAATTCCGAATAAGATAACAATTTCTATTAAATTGTATCGTTTATTAAGTAAAAATATAAGCTTTTACGCTCAGACGTACTATACTCTTTAACGTAGTCAGCAGCCAGCTAACCCGAAGGGGCTTAGCGGGTGGCGCAGCCACAGCACGTCTGAGATACTGAGGCAAGGAAGGGACACTTCAGAGCGCGCTTCAGCGATCCTGCCATCCAACCTTATGCAGGAACAAAGCACAACATCATTGGCGTCTCAGACTCTGCTTACCTTTTTCAATGCTCGGAAATCACTACCTAGTACCTCCATGCTACTGTCAAAATGCCGAGCAAGGCTTATCAGAAGTGATTTGCTCTACTGCACCATTCGTCATTCAAAGGTCGGCCAATTGGTACTATGGCGCGGTATTTGACTCCCTCCAAGATCGCCCTTCTAGCTTTGACCGCCGTCTATACCGATTCGGCAGTGCCAGCTGCTGCAACGATTCCTGTTTTGTCGTTTCTCTTATCATGTTTACTGCCGGTGCCGCCACAGTCCGTGGAGCTGTTGAATTCGTCTCTGCGAAACTCTGTGGTCGACATTGAGCTGCTTCAGCACACAACAATCTCTCACGCTTCGGGTATTCCAGGACGCACGGTTTGGGATCTTATTTTGAACAAGCTGTGGGCTTTGAATTCACTTGATGCGCTGCATGCCTTCTTTGAGCAACTCTCTTTGGTCGTGAAGAAGAACCCTGGCGACGATGGCTCGCACGCAGTCGGTGACAGAGCGCGCAATAAAACAATACTCCTCTCTCGAACGTCTCCACTTGGTAGTTTTGTTCGAAGGGCTCAATTGGAGTTCTCCAGACTTCAATTTCACGACACAGTCATGCTGTGGCAGAATTTTGTGGCCTACAGATCACCGACGGCACCGCAATGGCGCCGACGAAACCCGTCGGCCAAGATGGGCCTTGATGTCAACCTGGATGGTAATCACTTCTTCAATACACCTGTTCCTTTGGGTTTGGATGCTGGAGCAGGAGAACGCATGACCTCAAAGAGCGAAGAATTCAGCACAGACGACGTTGAGAAGCTCTTGGAGACTCAAGTGAACCAAATGCAGAGTGGGTAGTCCTGTACAAGAAATTTGCCCACTTCTCTCATTATTAAATCGACCTTACAGAGATGGGGACTCCGCTGCCACAGGCTTTAACGAATCAGCTCCGTCTTCTTCTTACGGATGGTGCTTCCATTCCAAACCTTTACTACTACGTCCAGTACGGTCACTAGGATAGCAATATTCGCCAGCCACTGACTAGCTTTCATTTAGATTTCTCGATGCATGGAAGTTGGGCGACTACATTGGCTCTTTTGATAGTCTGCATCGATACTTCGACTACACGATGCATAACCGAGATCAACTATACTATCAATACGCTTCACTCAACCTTGCTGTCCTTCACGCTGATTTTGGAGCTTACGAAGAAGCTATTGCTGCCATGAAAGAGGCTACCTCCGTAGCGCGAGAGCACCTCGATGTGGCCTGTTTGAACTATAGCCTGAGCTGGCTCTACCATTTTGGAAAAGCGCATCCCAGCTACATGCATCAAATTCAGCAGCAGGGTATTCTTGGGACGGAGAAGGAGGTTCTTCACTTCCTCAAGGCGAAGGCCAAGGAGACTGCCATGTGGAGTATCCTGAGTACTGCTCTTCTGAGCGAAGCCAGGCTCTATCTTAGTAATGTAAGCCTTCCGAGAGATCTTGGGAGTACCAAAGATCTCGTCCTCAACGTTGACAACTGTCAAGGGTGAAAGTGTTTCGCACGCGTTTGAGTCTACGCTAAGAGCCTCACATATCTGCCTCGAAAAGCGTGTCTCGAATGTAGTTGGCTCTCAGATGAGCATGCAGTCAATATTGTTCGGCCGTCTTGGTAGGTGTTGCTCGCAGTCCCTTTCCACCACTTACCGAGTCGCTGAAGAGTCCTGGTAGGTGTGAACTCCCAATCATGGCTCATTGAGCAGATCTTCATTGCTTGCTACAAAAATCAGGGTTCCACAGAAGACGTACTACATTCCATTTGCAGAAGTGCACACCTGGTAAAAGCGTAATATAGTCCTTGGAATGATTTTTACTGACTTTTGCGTCATTTCCCACAGCTCTCACAAAGAGGTCGCCATGTGGAAGCACTGGCACTGTTGGAACAAATTGATCAGGATACCTTTAGAACCTTGAAGTATCGCCAGTATTGTTCAGCACAGCGTGGCCTGCTCAAGATGCGCAGATTCCTCTACAGGTGAGCCCCATCAGCCAAGCTCTGCTACAATTGCTGACAGCTGCCATTCCAGACAAGATCTCAGCGCAGCTGAGCATGTACTGACGCAACTCGCAACGATGAAAGACTTGAGCCATGACGTGGCATACGATGTCACCCTACAGCAAATCAACCTGCTCATTCGGAAGAAAGATTACGCAAACGCCATGACTCTTGTCGAAACACTGGCAGCTCAACTTGAAGAAGACGACGCCGACATCCATCAACGTGCCAAGGTCATGATCATAAAGGCACGCATCCACGAAAGGGCGGGCACTGCGCAGAAAGGGTTTTCGCTCGCTGTACGTGCTGCAACACTGGCCCATCGAGCCCACCTTCTGCCCATCCTCTGGGAAGCGATTGGTTGTATATGTGGAGTGTTACACAGCCTTGACGAATTCCAAGGATCGTTGCAGATGCTGGAAAACATCATGCCACAACTGCTGGAGAGCGGAGACTGCGACCTTTCCGCGCGCTCGTACTCACTGATCGCAGACGCTCAGGTCGGCCTTGCTGGATCATTGACCCAAGAAACTCTGCAGCGCAAGGAAAAGCTTACAAGAGGCCTGGAAAGCCTGGACATGGCATTTAGTGAGTTTGCAAAGCTCCAAGATGTTGGCGGGCAATGCGAAGTTTTGGCGAAGAAAGCAAGCATTCTACAATTCAATGGGGATCGCGTGCTGGCGAATGATTGCGCATCGCAGTATCTCTCAATCAGGAAATCTGCGATGGAAGAGATGTGAAAGCAAAGACAACAAAGACACCAGCATTTACAGACCAGTTTGTCCCCCCTTGTGGAGTCTCCTCTCCGTAGAAATTCAAAAGACCATACCGCTCCCCATGGCGACTATGAATCCCTGTTTGCTATCCCGTAGTTGTCCCTTGCTCATATTCTGACTTCTCTTATCTTCCAACTGATCTTTCCCCCAGCCCTTTTCCCAATGCGATCCCCTAGTCTTTGTGGTGATAATTGACCTTTGGATTCCAACTAGAGCCGAAAGCAAAGGGTGTTAGTAAGTATTCCAGGGTACGCCCAGGTATGGCAGTCCGCTATAGAGCAGCTCTCGCGGCCAATGCGAGGCTCTTGAGCAGCAGCAGTGTGGAGCAATCATGTCTCATGGGTTCTGTGCTTACAATAGCGTCTATCGAGCAAAACTTTTGTCAGTGCCTCCACGATCAGCAGAAATGATAGAGTGAAGATGACCGACCTTGTCTCCGTCCCCCCACGGAAACGCCTTGGTCCTGATGTTCATGTATGGATACTCCACCCGGTCCTCCAAAGGTGGCATGTGTTCCCAATGTTCCCAATGCTCATCCCACAAGTTCTTAGCATTCAGGGATGCCAGCAGGATTGCGGGTACGACGACACTTCAATTGATCAGCAGTAGCTCTTGTTCGCGTGGGGTATCAGGATCATACTAAATGCAGAGCTTCCGCCAAAGATCTAGAGATCGTAGGGTGAGCCGAGAGCCAGAATTAAAGGGGAAGCACAACGGCAAGATCTTACCAGCGGACTGAGCGGCGTGTTGCTTGACTGCCAACCTTTCTCTGTTGAAAGCATTGTCCATTGGCCCCACGAGCTTGGGTGGCTCGGTACTTGCGAATCGACGGTGAATGGAGCTCCGGATCAATGGCGAGCGCATTTGATGAAGCGGAGACTGGGCGACACGCGCTCCAAGATGTCTGTAAGCCATGATCTTTGATGATAGCTGGACGTTACAAAGGAGATGCGTTTCAGTCGTATGAATTGCCGGTCTCCTCCGCCAAGCCCACTGGAGCAGGGCAAAGGTATTTCTGGTCATGGAGCTAGGGTACGCAACCAGAAGGTTTGCCGAGGGGCGAAAATGAGGGTCACAAGGGTCAATATCGTGGAAGAAATTCAGTAATATAGAAAAAAACAATAAGAAGCATAAAAAAGGGTGTTCATAAGACTTTTCCATTGAGCACAGCAATTCAATTGGTCAGTGGTGTAGCGCTATAATAATGTGTTGATATGTGATCTGAGCATTCTAGGCCCATATGACCTTCAGACCATGAAGAGATTACGCATTCTGTCTTAACTGCGCTCCAGAAAATCTCCCCAATGCAGCGGCGTTTGGTGTGATTCATCCCATGATGGGCCTGCGCATCACAACATGGAACGGTGACATGCTCTCCCAATAACTCCATCGGTTGTGATCCTTCTGCACGTGCTGATATAAGATATGTAGTCAATGGCATTCGAAATCCGTTTGGCTATCAGCCTTGGAGACAGAAGCGTTCTTTCGCCGTGAGTCACAAACTTGAAGAGGCTGTGACGATTCTTGAGTGTTTACTGACAACCTCCAGGCCATGTTCGACATTCTCGAAGCCGATATTGTAGTCTTTCAGGAGACTAAGATCCAGCGTAAGGACCTCTCAGATGATATGGTTCTGGTTCCCGGATGGGACTGCTACTTTAGTCTGCCTCGATATAAAAAGGGTTGGTATGTTTTCTCGTGCGTGGTGGTACAATGATGTTCATTGTGCGCAGGCTATTCCGGCGTCGCTATTTACACCCGCCAGTCTGTTTGCGCCCCCATCCGTGCGGAGGAAGGCATCACGGGCGTGCTTTGTCCGCCAAATTCTTCAACGCCATTCTGTGACCTTCCATCCGACCAGCAAATCGGTGGCTACCCAACAAGAGAACAGCTCGAGAGGTCGTCCATCGATGCAGCTGCTCTTGATTCGGAAGGACGAGCCGTGCTTCTCGAATTCCCTGCATTTGTACTCATTGGCGTCTACAGCCCCGCGAATCGTGACGAGACAAGGGACGAGTACCGACTTGGCTACTTGAATGCTCTCGACGCCCGGGTTCGCAATCTGGACGCTATGGGCAAGCAGATCTTCCTCACCGGTGATCTGAATATTTCGAGAGAGGAGCTAGATGCAGCCAATGCCGAAGCTTCGATGCGAAAGCAAGGGCTGTCAGGTTTCGAGTTCGTTTCCAGTCCTTCAAGAAGGCTTTTCAATCAACTGCTGGGAGATGGCAAGGTCTTTGGCGAGCGGGACGCTGGTCGGGAGCATCCGATTCTTCATGACATCTGTCGAGCCTTTCATCCACTTCGTAAAGGCATGTTCACCTGCTGGGAACAGAAGGTGAATGCTCGTCCGGCCAATTGCGGGGCCAGAATAGATTATGTGTTATGCAGCCTGTCGATGAAAGATTGGTTTGATGACTCCAATATTCAAGAGGGTCTAATGGTGAGTGAACCATTCTTTGGGGACGGGACGCTCACTGGCTTATATAAACACAGGGATCTGATCATTGTCCTGTCTATGCAGTCCTTGGGACTGTGGTCAGACTGCGTAGCAAGCAGGTTCATCTCCAAGACATCATGAATCCTCCAGGCATGTTCGTCAATGGTAACCAGCAACGCCAATACTCGGCCAACGTTGATATTCTTTCAATGTCTGCAAGGCTCATTCCTGAGTTCACTGGTCGTCGTAATATTCGTGATATGCTCACCCGCGCACCTTCCATCTCCCAGATAAGAGACAATGGAAAGTCGGGTAGGCAAGTGGCTAGCGATGAGGTCTCTGCGCCGAACGCGCCGCTATCGACGACAACAAGCCTTCACTGTTCGACAACGTCGCAATCGGAGGGAATCAAGAGTCCCGAAAAACGGTCGAGGAAACATATGCGAGCACCAACGGCGACCGGCGCCATGAATAAGCGCCTCAAGAGTACTACTACCTCGGCGGGCCCCAAGGAAGCTCGCAAGGGCCAGCAAAGTCTCCAGAGTTTTCTCAAGCCCCCAGCGAACGAGGCAACTGCTTGCGCTAATGGATCTGGCCAGGCAATGACTGAGCCTCAAGAGGGTGGTATGTCAATGACGAAGGTGGGTCTCCAAGAAAGTACTGCTTAGCTAACTCTCAATGCCATCTTAGAACCAGGACTGAGAGGATGTGAACATAGCAGTAGACTACCTGGAAACAGGGGAGTAGAGAGAGAAGGCCCCGTCACACTCGTTGCAAGCTCGCAAGGACCCGAAGAAATGATCAATGACCCCGTGGAAAACAAGCAGTCATGGTCAAAATTATTTGCAAAACCGGTCGCACCTCGTTGCGAAGGGCACGACGAACCTTGCATAAATTTGCTGACGAGGAAGCCTGGCATTAATTTAGGACGTTCCTTCTGGATGTGCTCTCGCCCACTGGGTCCCTCGGGTACTAAGGAGAGAAACACTCAGTGGCGCTGCCAGACCTTCATTTGGTGCAGTGATTGGAACTCTCGTGAAGAGATTTGTGAAGTCTAATTTTCTTTGGTTTGTTCAGGAGGCCGAAAAGAGCCAATGGTCGTGCGACAGAGTGGGGCGATATTCTACCTCGTCCCATAATCTGTATACCACAAATTATAATGCTTGGACGGTCCGCAAGGGCGTCCTTCTTCAACGAAAATGTTTTGTCGTACCACAAGCAGCTATTATTCGCAGTGAGTTTACGTGTCTGATTAAACCCGCCATGCAAGGTCTGGTCAAAGTATCATTGGAATGGCTGCGGATGCTTCTAGGGTCACCTGATGAATCGACTCTAGAGGACAGAATATCATAGGTGAAAATCAAGGATCATGATCGCACTTCAGACTTGTATGTGTCGAAGCTTTATTACTACGGATACTGTCTTGAAAGGAAAAGCCTCGTCTGCTAGATTCCGCGTCGTTCCCCGCTGGGTGCAAGTTCATGTCCAAGGTCCCCAAGCCAAACTTCAAGCCCCGGAAGAGACAGGATGCACTTGCTGACAGCTGTCACAAACCTCTTGTGAACTGTCTCTGTCAGCCATTCCATCTAGGCGGACCATTCGGCTACGCGAGAGCGCCCTCCTCCATGAATTCTCCCCAGGTGCTGTCACCGACGTTGAAGTCGGCACAAGATTCGTAGAACATCTTCTGTGACAACGACGCCTCTGTGGGCTCGGAGTGAAGGCACGTGAAATTGATGGTCTCGGGGTTGATTGGATAGTTGGGCCTATTTGAGATGAAGTTGTTGTAGCTTGTGAGGTAATGACGAAGATCTTCATCATCCAAATCAGGATCTCCAAGGTCAATGACAGCGTTGCCAAAACTGGTCATGGGAATGTCAGAATGGGGAACAAGCTGTGTTGGAACAGGCTCTGAGGTTGGAAGATTGTTCGTATCTGAAGAATCCTCCGCTGGCTGGTCATGGTGGGCAGCAGCCAGCGCCAGATTTTTTCGTTGCTTGGAACTGATGCGCTTCTTGATCTCGCCAGGTTTGCGTGGACTGAATTTATAGTCTGGATGTATGAGTTTGTGACGACGGGATTCCTCCTTGGCCAGTCGGTCCCAATAGTCTTTCTCCTTTTCACCTAAAGCTCTCCACACGGCGGCGATCTCGACCGCTAGAATATGGTCAGATGGTTGGTTACCCGAGATAATCGGGACTTACACTGTTTGGTAAATGGCATGCCTCGGTAAGGCTCCTTACTCTGTTGAAACTGACGAAATAACAGGAAGCGGTTTATGGGCCTTTTCACGTGGGAATCCTTGCTTGTCTCGCCCGACGTTTTGGTCCGAAGCAACGCACCATTCAACGCTTTGGTCTGAGGCCAAGGCGTGACAGTGAGCTCAGGGCAGCGAAAGGCCTCGATCGTCATGTGAGATCCGGAAGCGTCCAGAACGACCTGACCTCGCATCTCGATCATAGCGCTATTCGTTCTATCAACAAGCGTATCGACATGTGTCGAGTGGCGTACTGACCTATAATTCATCACTATTTTCTGAATCTCCTCTGCGCCAACCTGACGTGCGAAGTCCATCAGAAGTACAGGAATGTTGCAATCACCTTGTTGCATCTCGCGCACGAAATTGGACCAAATCAACGTGGCAGCTGAAGCAGGTACACCAATATTGATGAAAAGTTGCTGCAGCTGAAGCGCTGTCATGGGTTGAGGGGCATTCATTGCTTGCGCTGTCATGGGTTGAGGGGCATTCATTGCTTCAGACTGCTGTAGTTTTCCAGATGTACTTGATGAGACACGGTCTGCAAAGATCAATACTTCGTAAAGATTCGTTTCCTCTCACTGGTGCTCAAAGAAGTTCGTTGACTTTACTCATCGAAGTAGTTGGTACCGGAAAGAAAAGTTGAGGTGTAGGATGTAGAAAAGAGAAAGGTGGGTAGGGAATTATAACACAAAGACTCAGGAGAAGTGAATCAAGATTGATGCACGCGCTAGCCGTATCTGTGAAAACGAAGGGGTTGGGATTTCTTTGTCTAAAATTTTTATGACACACCACAAGATTGCGTCAATTCTACAGTCGTGTCGAAACTCTCAGGACTTCACCCGCTCTCGTCCTCAAGACGGGGTTGCTTCACAGGATGTCGTCGCAGAAAATGCCAGAGAGTCCATCGCACACATCCTCAAGGCAACAATCCCAAATGGCTGCAATGGAACGTTTGTTATCAACGCTGGAAAATTGGTCTGTGATGAGTGAACGTGAAATTACCCGAGAGATGGCTGAAGAGGAAGCACACACCGAATTTGAGCCAATCATATTGAGCTGGAGAATGATCTTGCGAAATCAGGTTTCTATACCGGTTGAACAGCTTGTCAGTTTCCACAAGCTGATGAAAGACGACTGTGCTACCGCGGATTCCGTGGTCGCTGCGTTCGCTGGAGGAGAGCATGATCCGCTCAACCTCTTCCTCTACTCTTATGTTCGAAATAGGATCGAAGAGTAAGACTTGCTGTATACAAGTTGCAGCAAGTAGACTGACTCGAAACACCCAGACGTCAGAAAATGACTGCGCAACTTTCAGGTCTCGTTCTCGCGGACGAGCCTCTCGGTAAAGACGCGCAAGACGTATTCGAACAATTCTGGGACCGTTACGGCCGTCCCAACCCAGATGAGAAGTTGTTGCTGGGACATATCAGTGGTGCCGGAAACCAGGTGATCGACGAGTGGTGTACGTGTGCACCGAAAGTGTTAAATAGAATTTTACTAAGATTTAAGCAGTTTCAGCAAAGCACATGCGAACGCGATTCCAGACTCTCTTGCAACGGACTCTCGAAAAGATAGTTCGCCAAAATTCGGAAATTCCTTCAGCGTAAAATCAAGGGCCATCAGTGATCATATTTGTGGTGAGCCACCCATAGCAAAGCAGAGGAGACATGATCAATGAAACAAATGAAGCTTCTTTGTCCTCAGTGGCGGTTCAACATAACTTGTTGAAGCCTCTTTCTGCCGTCATCAGCAACGCTCAAACTGACTGTGAGAGTACTTCCAGGTACAATAACACCACAATGGCAGTCATGCGGACTACCAACGCGTTCTCTGAGACTTTCAGATGCGCAACCCTGCAGTGTGGACTTGGAATTATGTCTTGTGATTAGACTGAGCAATAGAGCAAGATCCTTTCAATTCTCCAAATAAGTTGATCATTGCATTCAGTTTTGATCAGCTGAAGCACTTAGCGAATCCTGACAAAGTTTTTTTGAGCTGTTGCTTCCGGCTGCTTCCATATTGAGAGCTTCGACGGAACAAAAGAATCAAAAGTAGCTCAACAAGAACATCAGGTCCTTCTGGAAAGATGGGACTCCAGTGGCGCTGTATGCGGATGATTACTACCAGGGCCATCTATGTTATTGCTTTATTTCTAGCGGATCTCCAGAAATGTGAAGTGGGATTTGTCGAAGGTGAGGAGAGGTGATTAGATTGTTTTGAATCTAGAATACTATGTCTGCGTTTGGCTGCATTCAATCCCCAAATTCTGGTTCGTGTGCCATGTCGACGGTTCATGATTAAGCAGCGTTTCCGGACATAAGAGGTTGGCATAAAGTTTGGCAACATAAGGTTGAGCCCCGACGCGCCAGTACTGCAGCCCACGGACCCTGGCGTTGTGTCCGCCCAGAAAGGCCATAGATAGCAATTATTCAAGGCATGCTCCCTATCTAAGTATCATCCAGAGGCACACGACGAATTTGAATGTAGTGACATTATGTACAAGCATAACCGGTCGTCTGGATGTATGCACACACACTCCTGGTCAGCACAACGGACTCTTCAATGCTCCGTTCTCACATATCTCAATCTTCCTGATAGGAGATCTTCCTCATCTCACCGAGTCTCCGCCTGGCTTCCTCCAAGTTGTTCACAAGCTGTACAATCTCCACCTGAAATGCACACAATAGCATTAGTACGCAAGGACCAACGTGGCGGACCGGCCGTTCAGCGAACAGGACGAACATACCTGCTGCTCCATTTCCCGAACCTTGAACTCATGCCGACTGAGAGATGCATAATCAACCTCATTACCCTCCTCCTTGTTCTTCTGGGAGATGATGTCGTGCACTTGACGGACCAGACTCCTACAGGCTGTGCCCACCGCCTTGCTTGCCTCCTCCAACCTGTCTTGCGTTTTGCTGCCAAAGTTCGCCTTGACCCTGCTGGCGGCAACGAGCTGGGCAGTGGATGCGGTGACATCATTGCTGGCGACAATCAGCTGCTCCGGGCTGTTGCGGCTGGAGATCACCCCATCGGCCGTCTCGATGAGAGTGTTGGTGGACGCCGCTACCGCCTTGGCCGCCGAGATCAGGCCTTCAGTCCACCGATTGTTCTTCTTGTAGAAGGCAGCTCGCGACGAGGACCCTCGGCCCTCTTTCACAATCTCCTGCTGCGACGCCGTGGCTGCTTTGATCAGCTGTGCAATGGCTCCCGTCACAGCAATGGCCGCCTCGAGGATGCTGTCGTGGATCCGAAGCTCGTACGTGCTATAACCTTCCCGCGACTTCTTCATCAGCTTGTTCAAGCGTTCGGCCGCCGCGTCAATCGCCTTCGCCGCGTTGGTCATTTCCTTATCCACCAAGTCTCCCAAATCGCCCTTGGCACTCGACAGCTTGCTCGAGTTGGGAGCAAATGCGTCAGCAAGTTTCGAAAGCTTCTGCAAGTTCATCAGAACTTCGTGATTATTGTTGATGACGACGTCAGTCCTCTGAGTTGGCTCCAGGCCTTCCAAGCGATACGACTGCAGAGAGCGGAAGAACCTGACGGTAGCTTGCGCCGACTGACGACCCGCGCTCACCAGCTGGTCAGCCTTCTTGTCTTCCGTTGCTAAGCGAGTCAAGCCCTTGGTGTTGCTCAGCACATCTGCTATCGAGCCCGCAAAGGTATTGACGGTTCGGATGATGTCAGCATGAGGGCTGTTGGGGCCGTCGGCGATGAAGTTGTTGAACGCGGTCGAGAACTCGGTAGCACTGGCAGAGGCTTTCTCGATCTGCGATAGGACGTACGGAGCAGAGGCATTCTGGTTCCCCGCTTGCATGGTGGAGTCGAGCTCGTACAAGGCGTCATCCACCCTTTGAACGCCACTCTGAAGGACCGAGTCAATGATGTCGTTGATCTTCTGTATGTTGTTCAGCAAGACCTGGTCGATCTGGTCATCCAGAGCCTTGTCGGTTTCACCCCCATTCATCCGCAAGTCGTTTAGCTCGAGGAGCGTTTGATCCATGCCGGACTTGTAGATCTCCAGCTCCTCTTCCTTTTCGCGCAATGCATTTTCCAGATCCCCGTCTCTCTCGCCAAATTTGGATTGAACATCGTCCAGTGCGCGAGTCTTCTTTCGCAGAGATTCTTCAAGATCGGCCATCTCTCGATTGTACTTGGCCAACATCGAGGACAGCTCAGAACCCTTGGCCCTGTCCGCGTTATCCGCCTTTTCCAGTGCGAAGCGGAGTTCTCGCCTCAGCTTCTCGACCTCCTCCCTGTTGCCACCCGTGAGGCGATCTTTCTCGTGCAGAGCCCGGTCACGTTCACGTATCATGTCAGCGAGCTCCAGATTCTTCGTCTTGATCTCTCGTTCAAGCTTCTCTCGTTTGTCGATAGCCTCTTGAGCAGACGCGGCTTTCAGCTGAACACCTTTGAATTTCTGTAACAGCTCCAGGTGCTCGTGCCTCAGTTGTGAGTAGAGCTTCGCCAGCGCTTCGTATTTCGTTCGCCATGTATTGACTTGCTCCTGCAATGCCCTGATTTGCTCGTCCTTGGACGATGTCTGCTGCGAGAAGTTGCTGTTCAGTTGATTCACTTGGCTCTCGAGATCCTTCATGCGGCGATCATATTGCTCCAGCATCAACTGATCGCGTTCATACTGTGCACGGGCATTCAGGTTCTCTCGCTCCAATTCGGCCATGCGGCCTTGCGTCTGAGCCTGATACTGCTCCCTCAGCAATTGATCCTGCGCCAGTCGTTGCTGCTCCTCCTGGAGCCGCCTCTGTTCGGCAAATTGCCGCTCCGCCTGCTGCTGTGCTAATTGCTGTTGGTAGTGCTGCTGATTCATTTGGTCCTGTAATCGTCGCTGCTCAGCATCATACTCTTCCTGCTGCCGCCTCTGCTCGTTCTTCCAGAACTCATTGATCGGTTCAGGGTCAGCGGCAGCTACAGGAGGCGGAGGCGTCGGCGTTGGTTCCACTTGCTTCTCAACTTCTCTGGTTGGCCGACGTGGCAATGCTGGCCGACTTTCGTCGTCTTCCGATAGTAGATTAGGAGGTTCTTGAGGCAATTTGGGGACTGTGATAAGGCTGGTGAGATAGCGTAAGTTCGAGCACTCGTAATAGAATTTGAGTAGACGGTAATGTTGCGTGTCGTATCGTCCTCGCAGGGGCTCCAGAGCTTCCTCGTCCCCAGTGGCTGTGGGCTTGTTATTGTGGCAACACAGGGATCCTTGGGACTGCAGCACGTACTTGTGTGCATGGCACGTAGCATGCTTGTGACGAATTTGTAAATACCATAACTTTCTTGTACGAGCGGCACCAGGGCGGAGATCCTGCATTCGTTGTTGGCGCCGCCTCGGAAGTGGGCGAATATAAGCTTCTGAAAGGTGTCGATCTGGTCTTGCAAGGTCATCAGGTCGGTGATTGTCTCATACCTATGAAGGGTAAGTCAGGGGCTTGGAATCTCAGCTTCGTGTAGCATACCCTTCGTTGGGATCGTTGATGGATTTGAGGCTGATGTATTCTTCATATTCAAAGAGACCTGAGCGCGGGTTAATCATATCAAGCATGCAGCCAGAGCGCTGGAGTGCTCACCATTGAACTCTGGGTGTTGCCGATGGAAGGCAAGCTTGGCGAGCAGGAAATACACATAGTCACGAAGTAACGGCCCATAACCTGCCTTGTATCAGACTTGGCGACCTCTGCAAAGGTTGTTCGAGATGCGAGAGGAAGTAGGGTTCTCACGCAAAGCTCGTACCTCTCATGCCATCTCCTGTGACTCCTCTTGTTAAGCTTTCCAACCAATTGATGTTGGCCTGCGCTTCCTTGACAGCCACAGGGTGGCCTTCTTGAAGTACCTTGTGCACCGTGATTAAGGCTTTGAAGGTCTGTACTTCGTCCGCAAGTATAGGCTGCCTGTTGACGACATCACATCAGGAGCCATTTCAAGAAGCCTCTAGGGAGACGACGAACACTTTCATGCCCGCCCAGAAAGATTGAGAGGACTTGTGATCCCATGTGTAAACGATGCAAGCGCGAACATGTTTCCCTAACAACAATGAGCGGAATGGCATCTCTCAACAAAGAGCGGACCGTAGGTACGTTTGGGTGCGGTTTCCTCTGTACCACATGTATCAGCAATACACTTCCTGAGGGGGACGGACGGAGACTGACTGACCGATGCTCGTGGCCTTGCGTATGTTTATGGCAAGCTCATTCTCGGATCTGAATCATACTCTTGTTAGATTCCAGCGCACTCGATCCATACCCTGCCCGGCCTGATACTGTGCATGACTGCTGGGAAGACATTCAAGGAAAATCGTGCGCTTACCTGCCCAGGTCCACATTCCGAGAGCTCGTACCGCCGTACATGATGATCCACCTTCATCAAACACCGGGAGGAAGGAAATGGAAGCGGCGAAGTAATCCAGGGAAGCAATGGACGTGAAACGGCAGCTTTGCGGAGGCAGGAGGAAGGATGGAGCGGGAGTGGTGATGGAGGTGCTTTCGTGACGAACACAGTCTTATAGAAGGTATGAGACCGTAGCGCGAATCTATCTGTAGAGACGGCGGGAACAGGCAACAAAGCTGTTCCAAAGCTCTTTCTAGCTTTACTTTTTTCCCAAGTTGTCCAAACCGACTTCGTAGTCAGCCCTATTTAATCTGCGAATGAACCCATTCGTCATCAGGTCTTGGCAACCTTATCAACTCAAGGATGTGATGACTTAGACCTGAAAAGATGCAATAGACGGGAATGCTCAGTCAGACCATAGAGACGTTGGTGATGGAGCACTACACGCCATTATTTGTAGATTACATATAGTGTCATGTATGATACATTGGCTTTCAGATCGTGAACAAGCGTTTCCCCTACCTTATGCCCAGATGCCCATGTAAGTTGGGGCAACTCCGTCGCTAATGCAAGACATGCTTCTCGTACTGCACAACGCTGTGATTACCGTTTCCCCCATTCAAGAATGTACAGAAATCTCATCATCCGCTGTTTTCCTTGGGGGGGAATAGTGATTGCTGGTCATTTCTTCAGATCCAAGAACCGATTCTGTCTTCTTGGGACTGGACAATGCACTGTTCAAGCTCTCCTTCGAGACGTCTTTCCGATCCGAGGCGAATAAAGCCTTGTCGTCGGCTTCATCAGTTGGGCTGCTGGGTTCAGATAATGGCGCTTGGACAACGAGGAGGCCATCGTCCCGTGGCCCCAGAGACGTACTCGAAGACTGTCTATGACGAGCCGGCAGAGGCGGTTTTGACGGAGAGCGTGACCTGTGGCCTTGCTTCTCATGCGGCGCGACGAGAGTCGGAGGCAGAGGCTTTCTCTTAGTCTCTGCAAGAGGCATCGTCTTGGCTCGTTGAGCGTTAGGAGATGGCAAAGGTTGTCCGACTGGCGGTAAAGGCTGCCCACGCCCAATGGGATTAGCGGGTGTGCCTGCCCGCTTAGGATCCAGAGATTCAGCACCGTTCCTTTGCTCCCCATTGCGTGCCAGGACACCCCAGCCCCACTTCTTAGCAGCTGCAGTTGCGGCTCCTAGAGCCGCCATCGATTGTTTCTTGTTTGCTGACGGCCCTGTCGATTGCCGCGAGGGAGTCTCGCTCGATTTCGCAGCATGGCCATCACGCCCAGACTTCGTAGACGTCGACTCTATACTCGTCGCTGTCGCGGATGCAGGGCCCTGGAGCGGGCTGTCGACTATGATATTGTCGCTGATTCCGCTGTCCGCACTTTCACTTGATTGCGAGAGTCTCGAGTCATGGCTCTTTTCTCCCTCACCCAGGTTCCCTACATGGCGATCAGGCGGTGTTGAGTTGGGAACTTCGGTGGGTGAGCTCGGCCTTGACCGATTGGAAATGGCTATCATGCTGCTTGCTGCGTTTTCATGATGCTTGAGTCTTTGACGGGTTTTGCGATGGACCGAATCAGCATTTGCGTTACTCAGAAGTGGGTCAGCAGCTGAAGCAAAAGAGGTTGACCTCAACGCCTTGGGCGGCTTGTCAGCAGTGCTGATTGGCGACGTCACCTCGGACTTCTCTGGGAGAAGTGGTCCTGGAGAATCTTGAGGAGCCTTCGAGGCAGCTGGTTCATTCGCGCTCTCCAGGAGGCCGGGTACACTCGCAGTCCTTTGATTCTGTTTTCGGGAGGCGACGTCCTCGCCCTTGTCAAGGTCAAGATCAGCTTCGTCTTCTGGTGATTCGTCCGGAATCTTCGTCTGAACGTGCTCTGGCACCGTTGTTGATATTTGATCAATCCACAGGCCACCTCGGAATCGCTGGTGGATGGTGTCAGTGAACGGGCTGTCGTCCCAGTGAGGTAGTACAATGGTCTCCGCAACGACTTCGCGTATCCTGCTCTCTATGGCCTTAAGAATCAGACCGTAAGTGATTTGTCTAGAGCTGACGATGGGTTCAATTGAGAGTTCCATGTCTGGCATACGCTCAAAAGCCATCCAGACACGGTTGCTGGGAGGGGGTTTGAATCTCAGCATTCCATGGCCATGCAATTTCTTCACAACCACAGCTAGGACGAGGTTGACTTCACGAGCGCGAAATCGGGCACCAAGGTCTAGTCGAGCTGTCGCCGCGATCTCCAATCGAAAGTTGCCATTGTACTTCAAGTCAGCCTCAACGCAACAGTCTCCATCAATTGTCAGATCTTTCAATCGCGGGTTCGTTATCTGAGGCGCACTTTCTCCCATGTCGATACCCTGCAAGACGATCCCGGACATGAATGCCGGCTTCTTCGCCCTTGCAATTTTCTTGGTGACCTTCTTACGTATGAATTCTTCCATATTCGCCGTCTTGTAGAGAGCAAGGAAAAGCCTGCCAAGCAGAGCGTTAAGCCATCGCGTCTGAAGCTGCTCCTCTGATGAGTGTAGCCGTTGGACCAGACCAATGATGTGTTGGGGATCGTATTGTAGTGGTTGTGGAGGGTTATCGTTGGCGCCAGCCTTGATCTCTTGGTTGTGCAACAGAGCAAAATAGAAGTCCTCCTTTTCCGAACAGTTCTCCGAGAAGAGGAAGAAGGGTCTTGATACGCCCCCTTCTATCCCGGGTTTCCGCATTAGTCGGATTGCATTTCGCTTGATCCACAATTCTCCCTCTGGTATCTCTTCGCCTCCTCCGTATACGCTCACGTCATGATGCTCGAGGGATATGACGTGTTTCACCTCCGTATGCTCCGAGTGCTCATACAGCATCAGATGGCCGTGCCGCAGAACCACAAAAAAGACATTCCGAGCTCTTTTGACTGACTTGCCATTTGCCTTTGCAGCATCCAAGGTCAATGGTTGCCTACGATCGAACAGGCTTCTATACATGCTTTGGTAAACACTGGGACTCTCTGTAGCGACTACTGCCCCTGCCGGTGTTGTGCGCTCCGGGGGTTTGCCGTTGACCCCTCCAGGAACGTATTCGCGGCAGACGGCGAAGTATCCATGAGCAGCATCTGGCTCATAGCTCCGTTGGTATTTATCCGCGAGGCTCTGGGCGCTCTTTCCGGACAATAATGCATGTTGGTCGTCGTCAGAGCGATAGAGAGTGGATGCCGAATCTGTAGACTGTGTATTCGACAGGTCCTGGTACGGCGATGTAAAATAGAAATGGATCAATACAAGGAGTACAACAGCAGGGATGAAGGTGATGCCTCCAACAAGATATGCTATGAGCAGAGTCGGAATCGCTCCCATCTTGATTAGGATTAGCTAGAGCAGATGAGCGTGAATTCATGGCTGCCAGGTCAAGAGGCGCGAAAGCGTTTCACGTCCACATGCTGCAGCGATGGATTGATCAATGACGATCAGGTCAAGACTGATAGCCCATCCAAACCCCGTGCATGCTTTGGCTAAGAGTATCGATCCAACACATTTTCTTTACCGGAGGTTACATGACGCAAGGTACGTTGACGCCAAGCGCGGACCTGAATAAGCGCTAGAATGCCGAGCTCTTACAGGTCACTCTTGCTGCTGTCTTACGACCATTAGCACGGCCGTTCATTTGACGCCCAACCTTGGACGACAGTACTTGCGATGCGATCTAGAAACGCTGGCATTGGATAGATGGATATTATTTGAAAGGAGCATTACATATTCTAGCAACAAACACAGTTGCTAATGAGCCTTTTCATGCACACGTTTACCAGTACCCGTCTTCCCCTCGCGAGCCCTCAAGCGTTTCCATGGCAGATGCGATTACTGCTGTGGTGTTCCTCAGTCGAGCAAAATGTCTCGTCCGTGTGTAATACACCGGACAGTCTTTGCTGTCACATCTGACCTCATCGTTCCATGTCATCTTTGCACACGACCGACATACTTGTGCAAGCTGGTTGCCCTTTGACTCTGCTTTCGAAAGACGGGAACGCAATACCAGCAGAGACTGCTCCCGATTGACCTGGCATTTCTCACAAATGCCAATGCAGCCTTCAAGTTTTTCGCGGCAGACAAGGCAGGAAGAAGAATTCATGTATGATTCGAGAGTCTTCTTGGAGCCCAGTTGCTCCACATTCTTTGCCTTTACCGGTGCCTCAATCTGTCGAATGCGCTGCACTTTCGGCATTTCATCGTACCATTGGCGGACGTTTGCTCCCATGAGATTGAAGATCCGTTCAAGGGGGGGTATCAGATTCTTGCTGATGTAGTATTCAGAGTCCAGCTCGCTGGTTTCATCCTGCAAAAGTACCTCAGGAGCCACGCATCGATCGATTAATCTGGCCCCGGGAGCTCCCGCAAGCACTACGTACGGAACCCTTTCCCCATACTGAGGCTCTGCTCTGGGATCTTCGAGCATTCTCCTCGTGCTAATCAATGCTCCCGGTGGTGGCAACCCTTTGTCGCTGTATGTGCCGAGCTTGACCTCTTTGGCAAAGCAGAAATCCTGAATGGATACCTTACCTTGCATGATCTTCGTGCATTGCGTCTGAAAGTATTGCTTGACTTGGCTAAGGTCTGCCGTACGGAACAGTATTTTCAGTGCCTTCTCTTCGATCTTCTGCTCCGCCGGCGTGCCATCTCGGCGAACCGTCTCGATGCCTTTGGCATCGAAGTCCGGAGTCTTCTGGTCTCTGCTCTCGTATTTGAAGCCTACGTATCTCTTTTTGGCAAGGAGAACGCACGGGTAATAGACTTTCTCAAATTTGAGTTTCACAGGTCGTGGATTCATGTCCGTGATGGTCTTTGCAATTTCATTGCCAACCTCAAAAGCTTCATCCTTGGAGCGACCCTTCAGGTAAACAAAGAGGCTGTCGGTATCTCCATAGACGACCTCTGCTCCCCATTTTTTCACGGAGTGAATCAATGCGATAGCTTTCTCAAGAGTTTCGCGACCCGTCTGAACGATGCTGTCGGCAATCTCAGAGCAGGGCATGCGGCCGGAGAACGATGCAGAAGTATACCCGTAAGTAACATTGGCTATTAGCTTTAGAGCCAGTTGCCTATTATTCAGCAGGCGTTGCAAAGTCTTGTCGTCCTTGTCAACTTTCATACCGCTTTTGACCATCACTCGGGTTTCCAATATTTCGCCCAGCATCTTCGCAAGAAGCGACTTGCGGATCTCAGGCTTGACATACATGATACCGTTGGGCGCAACATTGATCTGCTCTCCGAACAATTCGAGGATGCGCGGCTTCCGGCGGTAATTCGAAAACCCCATCTTGTTCTGACCACGCCAGCTGACGACCCGGCCAAGATAAGTCGAATAACAGTAGTTGTACGCAATCATCACGCTCGGATAGAGCGATTGAAAATCGAGTACCAACAAGGGGCTTGGGTAAAAAGCGCTCTGGGGCTCCATGACAAGTGGCAAGCACTCCAAGGCATTCTGCTGCCCAACCTGCTTGCGGCTTGGGGAGGGAAGTAGAAAATTCTCAGGTTTCGCGATCCGAAACATGAGTGACTCGACCTTGAATTGAGAGCCCCGGGAGAAGACGGAGAAGAAGTCTACACCAAGAAGGCGGGCTTGCTCACTTGTTCGAGGAATAAGCTCATTCTGCTCCAAAATCTCCAAATCCAATTGGACCCGTGACACATAGTAATCAAGCAGCTTTGTCAGATCCCGAGGCCTGCCACTAACATACCATGCAGTCAGGTCTGAGAAAGAATAATGCGGGATTCGACGATGACATAGCTGGAAGACAACATTCTCCATGGTGTACTGCAGTAAATTCAGCTCGCCGCGCATGGCTCGCCAGATGTTGATCATGTGGCGGCCGGTCACTCTGATTGTGGATGTGTGGTTGAAGCCCCATCTGTCATCGTCTTTGCCAAAACGACCATGAGACTGCGATTTGACACGCGAGAGCTCGTCACATAGACTGTAATCATATTTGACCCGAGATCTTTCTATCAGATACCCCCAAGAGCCCCCGTGTACTTCATAGCCTGTGAGGATGTCGGGATCGTACAATCGAACTATGTCGACCAGTCGATTGATGAGGTCTAGCTCGGTCGACTCCTCTTCGACCTCAATAGGGTATTGTTGTGCAATTCTCTGCGCAAGCCCCCCATCCTCAGAAAGAGCTAGTATTCCGATATGGGTGCCTGCGTTTACACCATTCACCTCGAGTTCCTCATCATCAGATTGGAGGCACCAAAACACACAACATATGTCGTCATGCTCGGGATTTGGTACAAGAGATTCGCGAGTGTTGACATGGATCTCCAGGCTCATGATACTCATGTACTGTGTCTCGTGCTGAACGCTTGTTGATGCCTGCTTCTGCGAATATTTGAAGCCGTGTTTGTTCTTCTGAGTTGCACCGTCAATCTGGGAAAGGTCCTGTCTAGAGTTGAGGAGAACCCTGGCAGTTTTCGAGTCATCAGCTGCTCCTACCTCATCCTCAAGACCGCAGACCCAATTCAGGACCTCGCCACGGGTTGGAGGCAGCTGTCGCATCTCCCAAGTGCGCAAGCTACAGCTCCGTCCTCGCAGGACTTGGACAGCTTCTTCTTCACCCCATACAATCACTCTCCGAGAAGCTTCACCGAGGCTTGCAGTAGAAGTTCCACTTGCATCAAAATCTGGCAAGTAAGGAAGTGTTTCGCTCTCGATCTTGAATTCTTTACCAGCATACTCCCGCGCACGGTCTGGAACATCCTTGTCACAGCTGTAGTATGCGTCTCGGTGTAAAATGGAGGTATATTGACATTCTCCGGTGTTAATATTTAGGTCCAAGGGCAATGGCGCGAGAATTGCATAGCAGCGAAAAGGCACCTGAGGTGATATATCAAAGACCTTACGAGCTTGTTGACCTACAGATTTTGCTTGATTCCGATCCATAGATAAAGTCCAAGAGAGCTGTATGTCCCTCACCGCAGAGCTCAGTTGGCTGTGCCCGCTGGAAGCTGCTGGCGTCAAACTTTTCCTCTGCCCGTTGACTGCTTGAGAACCTTGGAGGAACGGGTCACATGGCAAGTCCAAGGCAAACGAGCGAACGTCCAGGTCTGCGGTTTGCGGTGCATGCTCGTCTCTCAGAATTGCGTCTTTGGTCACACTCTTGGAGGGAGAGCTCTTCAAGGTCTTCCTGCTTGACCTTGCATCCAAAGTGAAGGGCGACGAATCGGATGTGTCGGGTCCATCAACGACAGCAGTGGGAACCAGATTATCTATCAACTCGGGGTTCGGGGAATGACGCTCTCGCACCAGATGCTGTGAAGCTGGAGCAACGCCTCCTGTTTCCCAGGTAGCGCTATTGGATCTCTTGCGTTTCTTTGGGGTTTGACCTAAAGCATCCTTCATGAGAGCCTTTCGCTCTCCTGAAATATTGCTAGCGAAGTCATTGGGAATATCGAAAGAGTCGAGACTCGGAGATGAGATCTTTCCAGCAGAGCGAACACCCATGGCCTCCAGCGGTAGAAGTAACTTACGATTCCCAAGCGTCTGACGCAATGTAGGTGCATCATTGATCGCAGTATCCTGTTTCTGATGGGTAAAGCGCGCAGAGTCTATCGGAGCATAAGCGTCATCATCCTGCGGCATCATCTGCTCCGTCTGCTTGATGTCCTGTAATTGTGTCAAGGCCATTTCGCGGGCTTGGTCCTCATCCGAGTCATGTAAGAATCCATCGTCGTCTGCAACTTGCAGTCGACTTTCATCGACTAACGGTAGGTCCGAGCAGGCAGCGCGACCGGCGTCTTTAGGCTTTCTCTGCAACTGGGAGCCCTGGGGCAGCTTGAGATTGGCCTCGAAAAGATCTTCTACACTTTCCAAGGCAGTTTTGACGTTTCGCTCAAAGGGTGCTCTTGAGACAAACCCATCAAAAGCAATCTTCCTCCCATCACTTTTCTCTCGCTCCTCCCGAACGATGTCAGCAATTTTAGCGAAGAACTCGTCCTCGTGGATCCAGCCACCGGCTCGACTGTTTCTTGGATCCGCCGATACAGACACTAGTACGTCGGGAGGAAATGGAGTACTGGTGGAGCCAGTCAACCCCATTTTCAATTTTCGACGCCTCGTCTCATCCCGCCAGAGCCCAGCCATGCTTTGTACCAACTTCTGGTCACTCAATGGCGCATGTTGCCTCTCAATGAAATCGTGATGAATGTCGCGCGGTTTGACGTCGTTCCTGTTCATGATGTCGGCAACACACACATCGACCTCGATTGAACAATGACTTTGCCGTGAGAATGCGTCCTCGTCCAGAATGTCCAGGGGATGGATGGTGCGATCGTGCCATTTATGAGAAACGCTGCTCATGTCGAGATACCTGGGGATGGGGCTTCGAAACTTGACACGCTTACAATCGATATAAGCACAGCCGTAGAGATTGTGGTCGCACATCCACTGCGGAATATACTGCATATGACTCTCGTAAGGCTGAATCACCCTCTTCAGTATAGCTCCTTGCCTTAGAAGATCGGCTAGACGGGTCATGTGGGATGGGTTGAGCAGGTAGACCTTGAGGAAGAAGTCGTAACCGACATGGAAGCCATAGAATGGGACTCCCTTGATCAGCGTAACATGTGCGACGAAGGTAGTCTTGCCATTGAACATGTTACGACGGTAGCTTGACGCCAGCGCATAATTGATTGATATCTGGAGTTGGTGGATGTACGCATCCACTGGGACTTATCAGTCGCGAATTATTTGAGACTTGATTGTGTAGGAACGTACCATCATCCGGAGTCAAGCTGCCATCGTATCGGATATACAGATACGGCAGCGCCCCGTGTATGTGGGCGCATACTTTCTGCCCAGTCTCCGTTGCTCCAAAGACTCGAATGACCGGGACCTTATAAGATGGGGCTTGCTGTTGGTTGTCAGGCGCAATCGGGAGCGCGGGGTCAAGTGGAGAGGGAATCGCTTGATAGTGGTCGACGCAGTTAAGTCGGATGCGAAAACAGTCCATGAAGGAGCGCCGTCAGGCTTCTTAACAAGCATGATGAGAAGTCGATCCACGTATGATTGATCCTTATCGATTTAGAGATGACACCAGAAGACGAAGCCTCACAGCTCGCAGCGATTCAGTATGATACATTGGCAGGCAGAACAGACGCATTCGACACAACATTACTAGTAGCTTGTCTTGACATCCTTATGCAGTCGCGTCGTCACGGATGACGCACTAGAGCCAAACCCTAGCGCTTAGCTTCGAGCGTCACTGCTGGCTTTTGGCTTTTGGTGATGTTGCTGGTTGTGTCCCGAATTTCGAACAATTCTCATTGCAAATTCCGCGCAATGTCGCGCAAACCGGCGGAACCGGCCAGGAAAGAACAGAACGAATATATCCCTGCTTTCATCTCCAAAAAGCCCTTCTATCTTGAATCCGCCGACAGTGAGAATGACTACCTCGAGCATCAACGTCTTCAGGGTTCAATCCCCGACCAGTCAAGATGGTACGATCGTGGGAAGCGCGCGGGGCCCGCAGCGACCAAATTCCGCAAGGGCGCCTGTGAGAACTGTGGCGCGATGACGCACAAGACCAAAGAATGCCTCAGTAGACCAAGAGCCAAAGGTGCAAAGTGGACTGGAAGGAATATACAAGCCGATGAATTGGTACAAGACGTTCAGCTGGGATGGGATGCGAAGAGAGATAGGTGGAATGGGTACGATGCTGGTGAATACAGAAACGTGACAGACGAATATGAGGAGTTAGAGAACCTGAAGAGGAAAGTCAAAGGAGAAGGTCAGGCCAACGGGCAGCTGGCCATCGACGGTCCAGTTGAAGAGCAGCTCAGACCGGACGGAGAGAATCAAGAGCAGGAGGAGGCCAGGTACGCAGAGGAGTCGGACATGGGGCGCCAGCAAAGTACCGCTACAAGGAATCTGCGAATCCGGGAAGATACCGCAAAGTATCTACTCAACTTGGACCTGGATTCGGCAAAGTACGATCCCAAGACTAGATCAATGGTTGACGTTGGAGCACAAGCGGACCAAGCTTCTGCCATGGTCGCTGAGGAGAATTTCATGCGAGCCTCCGGAGATGCGGCGGAATTTGAACGGGCCCAACGATACGCTTGGGAGTCACAGGAACGTGGCGACAAGAACAAGACTCACCTGCAGGCGAATCCCACTTCTGGAGAGTATTTCAGGCGGAAAGAAGAAGAAGAGCGCGAGAAGGTTCGCGAGAGCCGGAGGACCGCGCTACTTGCCAAATATGGCGGGGAACAGCACCTCCAACCTTCGCAGCTCCGTGATACTGCGGTCGTTGAGAGCGAAAAGTACGTCGAATACGATGCGTCTGGCGGCATTAAGGGTAGGCCTCAACAGGAAGCTACATCCAAATACCAAGAGGATGTCTTGATTAATAACCACACCTCGGTGTGGGGAAGCTGGTGGTTCGATTTTCAGTGGGGCTACGCCTGCTGTCATTCTCATATCAAAAACAGCTACTGTACAGGTGCCGAGGGCAAGCAAGCTTTGGAGGAGGCCAGTAGGACGCAGTTGTCGGCCGACGCCAGCGAAGAAGGCCGAAAGCTATTGGAAGAGCCGCCCCTGCCACCAGAAAGTGAACACGAAGAGGCAGGTCACTCGACTACGGCCGTCGTCGGAGACTCCAAAGTCAACGGGGCCAGTAAAAAGAGAACGTTAACAGAGATGAAGAATGGCATCACTGACGAGGAGCTAGAAGCGTACAAGAAGGCCCGTGCTGTTGCTAGCGATCCTATGGCCAAAATGCTAGGTCGAGATGAGTTGATGCAGTGAGAGGACGAGCGTTTGACAGATTAGCCTTGCATGTTCTTCTTGGAGCTGGAAATGGATGGTGGCGCATACAGCGCTTGATATCTTGATGGCATACGAAATGATACCCAGAGGCGATCGAGATCTCTTAGAAGCCAAATCAATATCAGGACCCTCTCCATCCTTTCCTCGACTTTGATCGTCCTCAGGTGTTTGCTCATTGAGAAGATCTTATGAGAGCATTGTCAAAAGCGCGAGTATCGATATCCTACTCCTCTTCTTCCTCTCCTCCGTCACCCTCATCCTTCTTCTCTGCGGCTTTGGCCTTCTTCCTCCTCACACGACCAGGGCGTCCTCCACCAAAGGGTGAGGTCAGAGCAAAGTCGATATGCTTCTGCGAGTCCAGGCGAACGATGAAGGAGGGTACGTTGACGATCTGCTTTCCCACACTAGACATCCACTGCGTTAGTTTTGTGAAATTCTGCAAAGACCTGCAGAGACCTACCGGATGTGCCTCTGCTTGATAAGTACCCTTGCATGGTGGATACTCTTGGCCAGTCCAAGCTTGTACACGCAGGTCTGGAGTCTTCGTTCCAAGAAGTCTTCGACCTTGAGGGCCAACACGTAATCGAGCTTCATTCGAGACTCATCCAGTACACCGACTCGGACTAGCCGACGAATGAGAGCGTTGCCTTCAAAGAGTCGCTTTGGGTCTTTCTCCTCCATGGTCAACAATTGACTGAAGCCCGGTGTCAGTGAGGCAATCCAACGATCCATTCGGAGGGGGGTGTTCATGTGTGCACAGCATACCGGGCAGCACGACGAATTTTGGACAAGGTGAGCATGACGCGCCAGACTTCACGCTTGTTGCGTAGACCATATTCGCCAACGATTTTGAGCTCGGAGTCTCTATCATTGAGCCGTCAGCACAGTCCTCGACATGAGCAGAGACGAGCTCGTGCTTTCAGTGGCCGGAGAAGACGTACAAGCGTGCGGCCTCAAAAGCTGTTTGCTATCAGCGACCTTTCTGGGGGGCAATCACTGCAATCATTACTCACGACGACGCGGGACCTTGTAGGTCTTGCTATAGGATCTGGGAGCCATATCTCGCAATACGACTTGTTTTGGATGATGCTTCCGATAAAGATGCGTCGGCGATTGTGGGCAATTTGGAAGCTCCGGTTAATCTTCGGCAAAACTAAAGCAAGCGAACGTCCACTTGTATGTCTTTGGGTCAATGTTGAAGCATCTACACTACAGCAATCCCAAAGACCGCAACAATGGGTCACTCCGCAGGTCTCCGTGCTGGTACACGAGTGAGTCTCATTGAGCTAGCCATCACCTCCCACCAAAGACTTCCTTGGATCGGCCTCCTGCGAGATGCGATTCGCATCCAGAAAACACATTTCTGCGCCTGGCAGGGCTAATATAGCACTAGTATGCCTTCTCACGGCAATTCAAGAAGAAGGGGATGATCAAGCTCTCAACTTACTTGAGACAATACAAGTTAGCTGGATCATTTCCCCCCCATCAGGTATTCAATGCTGATTAAGGAAACAGAGTTGGAGACATTGTCGACATCAAAGCCAATGGTGCCGTACAAAAAGGGTAAGTTAGGAGCAAACAGCCATCTCCGCTACCGACAGGTCCGAATTCGAGGTACTGAATATCATGCTAGCATGCCGCACAAGGTCTACCATGGGAAAACCGGTGTCATCTATAATGTTACAAAGTCCGCAGTTGGTGTCATCATCTACAAGCGTGTCGGCAACCGATATATGGAGAAACGAGTCAACGTGCGGATCGAACATGTATCGCTGTCCCGTTCGCGAGAGGAATTCATCAATCGGGTCAAGGAGAATGCTGGAAAGAAGCAGAAGGCAAAAGCGGAGGGCATACACATGCACTTGAAGAGGCAACCACTGGCACCGAGAGAGGCGAGAACGATCGATGCGAAGGCCGGGGTGGAGACTGTTGTGCCCATTGCATACGAGACCACCATCTAGTGATTCTCAAGTCATTTGGCCGTGTGGAATGCCACAGCTCGTCCAGGCAGCAATGAAACTTTATTATGATTCCACGTCAATGATCAATTTGACCAATGCTTGATGATATGCGCTTGCCCACACTTTCCACCGTGCCTTGCTCGAGTGGCCTTGCAGTTCTGGCGTGCCTTCGCGTGCATTGCTGGGTCACGATGCCACAGGGCACAAGCCGGACAGATGTCGTTGCGCTAAGTCCGTGTCCAGTCTCAAAATATTCGAGCTCCGTTGCCGAAGGTGTCGGTCGAGATGTCCAGTCCTTGTTTTTGGGATAATATTGAGGAATAGGCTGGTCTCCGTGAAGGGCCTTCATGGTTTAATGTTTTGCGCGGGAGGGAAAGCTCCCAGGATACACAGCAGGCACGAAGTCCTTACGAAAGGAGCCAGGGGCAGAAGCACGGTTGCAGGTTCGTGTGAGAATTATGCTACCAGAATGTTATTTACCGGTATGTGAACTATCGAGAAAATCAGCTTTGTTCGCGCCTTTGGACAGACAATCAATCCTACCGAGTTTGACGAGATAGCCGATAGCTCCCATCACCACAAAGCCAACGCCGACTGCTTGCGATATCTTGATGAATTCTCTTTTGTCGGCTGGCCAGGAGGGTGAATCAGTAAGGAGGGTACACAGTAGCAAGCACGCAGGACTTACGCTTTGTACAACTGCGCAGCACACGGTCAGTCTTGTCCTTGCTCAAGGTTGGAGAGGAAAACCGACCGGTTCATGAACTGCGTGCCGTCGCGAAAGAAGTCTCGAGGGATGTCGAGTAGCTCCGAGAATTGGTCTGACATTGCTGGGTCAGGAGACTATTCCAAGATGCTCACAACGCTTCTAGAGTCGTTCTGTAGACACAAATTGTGGGATCTAGAGGAAGGTTGAGGAATCTGTCTAGTTGGGAGACGAATATCCTTATTACTATTATTTATTGAAGACTAGATTGAAGAGGACAGAATTTACGTGCCTGAATGTACGCCTGTCCGTCGACAAAATCCGGTCTCAGAATTACTAGGCTTGCCTTCTGGTTTGACGTTGATCTCAATGCTTCCTCCACATCACAACGAGTTCCAGATCACTCTTTCCCGCCTTCTTCTCGCGGTCGCTCGATCATTCCGAAGGCAATACCTAAATCTTCCTTGAAGTGTCGCTGATCGCTAGGTCGTCGAAAGGAAACTCTCGCTGCGCAAACTGAGGGGGCCTGCCCCAAACCTTGATCCTCTCACACTGACAACAGACATGATGAAGTGAGTTGTCGGTGTGGTGGAAAGAAGCCGCAGTCGAGAAGACAGGTATTGGGAAGCACGAGTCTGGCACTGTTCATGGCCTGAGCCGCTATTGTTTGGAGAGAGAAAACTCTCCCTACCTTTGATTGACATTTGAGATCATCATTTGGGTCATTTCTTTTCATCAGATTGGGCACTGTCATTGTACGTACATCTATCGAAGGCTCTGATGAAGATGAAGAACGAATAATAGTCGTCGCCGCAACCTCTTCCTCTCCTTGTCAAAGCTGATTTGACTGTTGGCGACCTGCAGACATGTATAATACGTCGAAATCTACGAAGTTGATATCATAATACAGATCGCAGTCCTTTCTACCTGATCAAGGCCTCACATCCCGCTGCTCTTGCCATGGCTTCTGAGGAAGACAACTTCGATATTGATATATACGGGGATGGAGGCGATGAGTATCAAGAGAGCAGTCTGCAAGATGACAAACCGGACGTTGACCTCCCCACTATGGATGGAACTGCAGGGGAGGAAGTGCTTAGTAAGGAGACGAACGGACAGGCATCACAGCCCCATGATCAGGGGGGGCAAGTCGTGATCAAGGAGGACGAAGATCACTCGGCAGCCAGTGAACCTGCCCAGAAGATCAGCAGCACCGACCCGAGTGCGACTGAGCCCGTCCACTTGCCGAAACAAGCACCGCAGATCCAAGGCACAAAGCGCAAAGAAGGTGAGCAAGACGAGCGGCACATTGATCCAGGCGCAACAAACGCATTGTTCGTGTCCGAGCTTCATTGGTGGATCACAGACGACGATATCAGAGGTTGGGCGAATCAGAGCCACTGCGAAGATGAGCTCGAAGATATCACGTTCAGTGAGCACAAGGTGAATGGCAAAAGCAAGGGGTGGGCGCTGTCCCCAAATTCGTTTCTATGATGAGACGCTGACAGGGCCTCACAGGCAAGCATATGTGCTTCTCAAATCGATGCAAGCTGCCACAGCTGTCAAACAGAGGATTGAGACATTTGGACAAGGCCAGCAGTATACCAAGAAATTCACAGTCGGTTACTCGAACCCTTATTCGAATCCTTTCAAGACCTTGCCCAAAGACGGCCCCATGAGAAACAATACATCGGCGAACACAGGCCGCGCAAGCACAGGCGGTATGCAGCCATACTCAGGAGGTGGCTATCGTGGGCGGGGCAGCAGCTATAACAGCCGAGGAGGAGGTACGAGCAACAACAACAACAACAACAATCGTGGCGGCTTTCAACCGCAGATGGGGGGCTTTCAAGGCGCTGGAATGGGAGGATGGCCAGCAATGACAGGGATGCAACCATACGGCGGCTTCCAAGGCCGCGGGGGCATGATGAACGGCATGCGAGGCGGGAACATGGGAATGCGCGGGGGTAGGGGGAGTCTGATGGGCATGCCCATGAACATGGGAGCAATGGGAATGCCAATGGCGATGCCACAAATGGGTGCAATGGCCATGACCGGTATGTGAAGGACGTCACTCCGGCCAGACCCTCCAGATTTTGTCTTCTTGGACGTCTAACACTCTCCATATCTCAGGTACCAACGGCTTTCAAGGCAATCAGGCAGCATTCAATCCTGCCATGTTCAATCAGCAGCAACGAAGCTCGTCAGGATATGCAGGTGGGGATAATCCTCATCCTGCCAAGCGGACCAGGCAGGACTGATATTTGTCGCTGTGGTTGAAAACAACGCTGTTCGTACTGCTGCTCATCTTGAGCAGGCAGAATCTTGACGCTCACGGTCCATTTGTAGCCAGATTTTCAAGCGAGCAATTTCATGTCTGCCAATGGAATGGGAAACCAATGTGAACTCTTCTGCTAAGCATTATCACCAGATTTAATTCCTTGTCCCTGAGGCAGCTTCGAATTCAGCGGTAGACGTCATCCTGACCTGCGCATTTCAAAGCTCCAGCCTTTTGCCACGTCCAAAAGAAACAAGCTTCATTAACAATATTAATGAGATGCTTCCTCCAAAAGCACTCAGCGTTTGTTCTGCCATGCAACACCCGCCAAACTCCGCAATAGATTATTCCTCTGCGGTCTTCAATCCAGACTTCGTTTGTTCATGACCTTGCCACCTGCCCCTGCAAATATCGGCGACACTCCAATCCCGTCAAATCTCTCTAACGTCAACGATCCAGCGTTTCCACATTCGCCACAGAATGAGAATACATTCACGGATAGCCCAACTGGGGAACGTCTCGCTGATGAAGCCTCAACGGCTGTGGCCAAGCCATGGGCTCATTTCGTCGCGGGAGGGTACGTAGCTGCAACCTGGAGCTTGATCTGCAAAAGATGAATTCTAACGACGTGTAGGATTGGTGGCATGACCGCAGCCACTCTCACATCGCCACTGGACGTTTTAAAAACACGGCTACAATCCGACTTCTACCAATCTCAAATCCTTGCGTCACGTCAAGAACGAGGTGTTCCACCGCCCCGTGATCTCTCCCTACCGCGCAATGCGCTCTTACACTTTCGGGAGACCTTCCAGATACTCTTCTCTATTCATCGCGTGGAAGGATGGAGAGCTTTATTCAAAGGGCTGGGCCCCAACCTCACTGGCGTTGTCCCGGCACGAGCGATTAATTTCTACACCTACGGTAATGGCAAGCGCATAATCAGTGAGCAATTCAATCATGGCCAGGACTCTGCGTGGGTCCACGTATGCGCTGCAGCGACGGCTGGTATTGCGACTGGAACTGCGACTAATCCAATCTGGCTCGTTAAGACAAGACTGCAGTTGGATAAAAACAATGCAGAAAAGAAGGGTTCCTTGTCTAGCCGCCGATACAAAAATTCTCTCGACTGCATCAGTCAAACGCTACGGGCGGAAGGGGTCAGAGGCCTGTATCGGGGGTTGAGTGCCAGCTATCTGGGGGTCACCGAAAGTACTCTCCAGTGGGTCTTATACGAGCAGATGAAGTCATACCTGAGCACCCGGCAGGAGAGATTGATTGCTTCCCAAAGAGCCCCGACGGCCTGGGACACCACCGTGGACTGGACTGGGAAAGTCAGTGCGGCAGGGACAGCCAAATTCTTCGCTGCTCTGGTCACATATCCGCACGAGGTCATACGAACGAGACTCCGGCAGGCTCCACAGACAGGTGGCCAGATGAAGTATACGGGTATCGTCCAGTGCTTGAGATTGGTCGTCAGAGAAGAAGGCGTGTCATCACTCTACGGAGGTTTGACGCCACACATGCTTCGGGTCGTACCTAGTGCAGCCATTATGTTTGGAATGTGAGTGACCTGGTCCGTCTTCTTGGTAGAAAGAAAGTCGACGGCTAATCGCCTCCAGGTATGAATTGATCCTCCGTATGCTGGGGACGACAGCTTGAGGTACTCGACCCAACGAAAGTCTTGCTTCTGGCAACTCTCCCCACTCATACCTACTGAAGATCATAGCGTCACAGTGTGTGTACATCAGTCAATACCTTAGATACCCTGTACAATGCTAGAAATGATTAGAGAAAGACCGGTCATGCGGTGTGCGCTCCCATTGTACAGTCACGTTCGACCTCCTTTTGAAACACTGTAAGGTTTTGTGATGCCCTCAGCACCATTGGTGTCCAAGAGTGCGACCACCTCGAGCCTGGTGAGCCAATGGTGCCAATTCATGACCCGGACTTAGCTTATCTGCGATGATACAAATGGCCCGACCGAGATAAAGCGGTCTAATCGATAAGCTTTGAATCTCAATGTGGTCCATTTCATTTTGGCTTCTTCTTCGATTCTTACTTCTGCTCTCATTCACCGGGGCAAAATCATGAGCACGCATTCTACTCCTATCAATGATCGCAATGAGTCGCCGGATCCTGCAAGCCATGTTTTTAACATCTACGACAACCCAAATGAAGAAGGCGAGTGGTTCGACGGAGGAGAAGATGACGACATGGATTTTGAACAAACAACAGATGCAAGCGAAGATACCGAATTCTTCGAGCCCAGCGATGACGCTGACATGGTTTTTCATGGTGAATACCTGCTTGCCCCCCAAACTCCAACATTTCTTCAGAGTAAAAACCTTGCAATGCTAAGAGGCTTGGGTTGACTGACTGTTTCATTATTGCCTATGTAGACGCCGAGGACGGGCTGAGTGGCGTCGAAATCGAAGTTGAGGTCGATGATGAAGACGAGGAAGGAGACACCGTTACCGCAGAGTCGGAGGATGGTGCTACAAATCAAGGGCCAACCCTTACCGCGACGGATGGAAGCAGAAGAAGCCGAGTACAGGGTATGTCACGCATCTGCAATTGGATACAGGGCAAATCTGATCAGGATAATCTGCAAGTGCCTGCGCAAATAGTACAAATGCTGGGTCAACGGAATCTGCGCCAATTGCTCACAAGATATCGGCCTGGGAATCAGGGCACTACCCTCATTTCAGACGATGAAGATGACGAGGATGAGGAAGACAGGGGAAATGATGTTGAGCAAGGGCCCCGAAGGCGGACGAGAAGGCAGAAGCCCAAGAACAACCAGCTACCGGCTGTTCCCAGCAAGGAAGGGAGGCGGTTGATGAACGGTGGCGTCTTTGGAGCAAGTCAATGCTACAAAGACAAGCTAAGGCAGAGACGGCCGAGGCTCGCGAACCGACTTATGCATCGTGAGACTGGTTGCGATGGCTTGTCTTTCCTCCAAAACCCCCGCAACATTGCACAGGTATGTCAAATGTAACGTGTGGTCTTTGCGCAGAGGTGTAACAGATGCTAACGACAGTAAGGACTTACTGCCTTCTTCGAAAGCTGACAGGATCATACATTATGGATCAAGATGCTATTCCGGCCAATTCTCAGATGATGGCAATTTCTTTTTCTCGTGCGCCCAGGATTTCAAGGTTCGCATGTATGATACTTCGAATCCATACGCGTGGAAATACTACAAAACCGTCATCTATCCATATGGTCAATGGACCATCACGGATGCTACCTTAAGTCCCGACAATCGCTATCTTGCGTACAGTTCCATTAGGAGTACGGTTTGTCTTTCGCCTACAGATCCAGGGTCTCACAGCGAGCCATGGCTCCTTGATTTCTCAGACGTAGGAGGTTCTCAAGGCAGAGGTTGGCGCCATGGCTGGCATGGTTTTAGCCATTTTGGTGTGAGTATCTCATCGGTGCTTTTTTTGAGCTACTCTAAACAATCATCTAGATTTGGTCAATACGTTTTTCGGGAGATGGCAGGGAGATAGTGGCGGGAACGTCTGGACCTTCGGTTTGCGTCTATGACATCGAGAGACGACAGTCAATCATCAACATTGAGGATGGACACAGCGAAGATGTGAATGCCGTGTGTTTTGGCGACACCTCATCGCCGCACATACTTTACTCTGGCTCTGACGACACCCTCATCAAGGTTTGGGATCGACGGAGCTTAGGCGATGGACGAGCCGCGGGTGTTTTCATGGGCCACACCGAAGGCTTAACTTACGTTGACAGCAAGGGTGACGGTCGATATGTGCTCAGTAATGGAAAGGACCAGTCAATGAAGCTTTGGGATCTGAGGAAGATGATGTCCACCGAAAAGTCGTCCAAACTAAAACCGCAGAATTGGACCACGGGCTTTGACTACCGCTTCATGCCTTATTCTGATGAGGAGTACACCCCTCATCCCCATGACTGCTCTCTGGTCACGTACCGGGGCCACAGCGTTCTGAAGACGCTGATCAGATGCCATTTCTCCCCACCAGGCAGTACCAATTCAAGATATGTGTACTCTGGTAGCGAAGATGGCAGTGTCTATATCTACAATATGGACGCAACACTGGCTGGTAAAGTCGACGTGCGAAAAGCCACCGAAAACTCCAAACCCAGAGATCCCGACATGACCAATACCTATGTCATTGACGACCGAAGAGACCGCAATGCATGGAAAACTTGTGTCAGGGATGCCAGCTGGCATCCAAACGCTCCGATGATAGCAGGTAGGTGGCGCCTTTTTACTGTGCTACCGCTGCAGGGAGCAACCTCGCTGACTCGCTCTTAGCTACCTCATGGAACGGCTGGGGCATGACCACCGGCACGTGTACCACACACAGCTGGAACGATGGTGCCGAGGAAGATGAAGGCAATCCAAAGATGGGTCAGAGTGTGGATCAGCGGTTAGTACCGGACAAGCCTGAGGAACCCGATATTCGTCCTAGGCAGCGTGGGACGATAAGTCAATGGAGCAACAGGTTACGAAGCCAAAGAGTGACTGCTACAGAGGGCCGTGGTGATAATGGAGGCAATGCGTGGTAATTTCAGCGCTATTCAGATCAAGGCATCTGCGTTGGACACAGCTGCAAAGCAATGTTCTGGAAACATTCGCGTGTATATCTTGTCGGTGTCCAGATGGCTCAAAAAGGGGCTAGATAAGTGACACGTGACGAGAGCGAATTTTGCCCCGCAATGCATTCGCCCGCAACCGCATTTCCATCACGTCAGACATCAGACATACAGTCAAATACGATCTTCACATGTGAAATTATTTCTTTTCCGATTTTCAACGTTTACGAGAGCGAGATTGTTTCCTTCGGTCAGAGCGAAAGTCTTTTTGACTGGGCGATCTGCGCCCCTGCTTCGAAGCCATGCAGGCAATGCCAGACGCCCGCCAACAGAGCTTCGAAGAGATTTATGGTCCTCCAGAGAATTTCCTAGAGATCGAGGTGAGTACCTTCCGGGCGACCAGCCTTGGTAGCCCCTTCTCACATCTCACCTCCCGTTCTCACATGGCTAAACACACCCTCTACAAAACGCAGGTGAAGAATCCCCAAACCCACGGCACCTCACGGAGCATGTATACCGATTACGAGATCATCTGCCGCACCAACATCCCCGCCTTCAAGCTCAAGCACTCGACCGTGCGCCGACGCTACTCCGACTTCGAATACTTCCGCGACATTCTGGAGCGAGAGTCGGCGCGCGTCACGATACCGCCGTTGCCGGGCAAGGTGTTCACGAACCGGTTCAGTGATGATGTGATTGAGCATCGGCGGGAGGGGCTGCAGCGGTTCTTGCAGATAGTGGTGGGGCATCCGCTGCTTCAGACGGGGAGCAAAGTGCTCGCGAGCTTTGTGCAGGGTGAGCGCTTTCAAGCATGGAATTACTCGCCAGAAGAGGATCGCGAAGGCTGACTGACTCCCACGCAGATCCTAATTGGGACCGCAACTCATGGTGAACGATACGTGGAGAAAGGGGAACGCCGATCATTTATGAGAAACGGTCGTGGCGGTAAAGTGCAAAGGGATCATCTTTCAGCGAATGCTAGCGACAGGCGCCAAAAGGTGTACATTATTGTTGCTGGTAGTATTAGTATTTCTAAAACGCAGTGCGTACAGAGGCATAAATTCTGTCTGTCATTGCAGTCCATTCGCTTGGCGAGGGCTTGCAGGGTCACGTGTTTTGCCAAGATTTCTCTCGCTTACTAGCTTGACCGCGGCTCACAGCCCGACATCAGACAATCGTCGACCTCTTGCTTTAAGTTGTGGTTCATCCTCGCCTCAAACGGAAATCTCTGCAGCAAGGTTGTGAAGATGGGTCGGGGACCGTAAGTCTCGTTTTGACTGACTATTCTGTCGACTGGCGAGCCCCTCTACGTATCTTCGCCAGGTCGACCACCTGGGATCAGCTACTAATCCCAATGCTCCATATAGGAAGAAGCATCAGAAGCGCCTTAGCGCACCCTCGCACTGGCTTCTCGATAAATTGTCCGGTGCTTATGCTCCCCGTCCGTCACCTGGTCCTCACAAACTACGCGATTGTATGCCCTTGATTGTTTTCATCAGGAACCGGTGAGTAGCACACTACGATACCAATGCATCTGGTGGTCCTTGCTGATAATCTCAAGACTGAAGTATGCCCTCAATGCTCGAGAAACGAAGGCCATTGTTATGCAACGCCTCATCAAAGTCGACGGCAAGGTTCGCACCGACACCACCTACCCCGCCGGCTTTATGGACGTGATCTCCATTGAGAAAACTGGCGAGAACTTCCGCCTCGTGTATGACACCAAGGGTCGCTTCACAGTACACCGCATCACAGGGGAAGAGGCAGAGTACAAGCTTGGCAAGGTCAAGAGGATGCAATTGGGAAAAGGCGGGATCCCATTCTTGGTTACGCATGATGCACGAACGTAAGTTTGCTGCCATCTTTCAGCCGTTGGATCAAGTTGTGGTAGATCTCCGAGAGCTCACATGAGGTCGCTTGCAGGATAAGATATCCAGACCCGCTCATCAAGGTCAATGACACCGTCAAGATCGACCTCGCCACTGGCAAGATCACGGAGTACATTAAATTCGACACTGGTGTGATTGCCATGGTCACTGGCGGTCGCAACATGGGCCGTGTGGGTGTGATCACGCATCGGGAGCGTCACGACGGTGGTTTCAACATCGTCCACATCAAAGATGCCATCGACAATTCCTTCGCGACTCGGGAGGCCAACGTTTTTGTCATTGGGAGTGACAAGCCATGGATAAGCTTGCCCAAAGGCAAAGGTGTCAAGGTAACCTCCATCTAGCTCACCTTTGAACCGTGACGAGTGCTGACTTTGATAGCTCACCATTGCCGAAGAGAGAGATCGTCGTCGTGCTCATACTATAGCTGGCCACTAAAGGCGTATCAGGTCAAAAGCACCACTCAATGGGGAGCTTGCGAATCGGTATGGGCTACGTGATCAATTGAGAACTTGTTTCGAGAGAGGACGTCACCTACTGGCCGGTCAGAGCCCTGCGGCTTTGTGGTCGCCAAATGAGATTATCCAAACCCCAAGTTATCCATCATCAAAACCAGCGCCTCGCTAACAATCATGTTTCTCATATGTCTGATCCTGTTAGCGCCACCTGCAGGTGAATGACCAATGCGTGTCAAGGTCTAGAGTTTCTAGGCTTCCTTTTCTTTCTTCTTTTCGACCGACATGCCGAGCCCCTTGTCAGGCCTACCTGAGATTTTGTACCGGCCAGATACCAAATCCTTTGCAACGATTTCTCTGGTCCGGCCCAAGCTCTCGATTGCTGAGATCCGGTCAAGTGTCGCGTTGAGGTGTTCTTCGAACCCTGGCTGTCCACAGATCTCTCTGAAGGCATTCTGCATGGGCACCGAGTCTGCCCTTACCATTGCCTGTGCGTCTATGGTGAAGATGTTGATGTGGTCATAGTCTTTGATGAAATCCGCACGAGTCATGATCTCTCGCGCTTTGTGCAATGGTATCTGAGGCAGCAGATGCCCTTTCTCGCGATCATAAGTACTGTCTGCCTCGGCTTCTTGGTCGACGAGAGCTTTGGCAAGCACCATGGCCGCTGATGCGTACTTCTGTTGATCCATGACGTCGTCGTCCATCTCTTCGCCCAAAATCCAGCACTTGTTCAAGAACCACACTTTCTCCATATGACAGATCTCCTGACAGGTCTGCAGCATGTCCTGTGCTTTCGCAACGCGGGCCAAGAAGGTAAGCCGTCCGCCAACGAGATTGTAAACTTGCTCGATGATTCCTGGCGAAGGCTCCTCGCCAAAGAACCGGGTGCGGTATTGCTTCAGAGCAGACATGGCTTGATCTTTGGGCAGGTCAAGCACAGGGAGGATTTCCATCCGTGTGGCATACTGTTTGAGGCGCTCATAGACCCAATAATCGTCGCTATTGAGTACCACAGTCACTAGGTTGCTCGCTGCCCATTGCTCAGCGCGCTGCTGCACCAGCTCGAGCAGGTCGCGGCCATCTTCATCGTCTCGAAGAAGGTGAGTGCTATTGATGATGAGGACGAGTGGCCTGGCGAGCTTCTGACGGCGTTTTTGACTGTTGCGCCTCTTAAGCGCAATCTTCTCGAGCTTGTTGAAGGCTCGCTCGATGTCGAGCAAGGCAGTGTTCCCCTCCCTAGGTCCCTTTATCGAGAACAGACTACCAATGTAATCCTCGTGAAACTCATAATCCAAAGCCTTGCCCAGGCGGATACGGAATATCTCGAGATCTGCGTGCGCTTCAAACATGGAAATGCCTTCTCCGTCCACTTTCTGCATGGCGTCCAGGAGCATGGAGGATTTCCCAGTCCCTTTCTCACCGATCAGTAAGAGATAGTGCCCAGTATCTCGACCGCTCACAACAGCGTCGATCTTAGCTTGTTCAGTCTGTCTCAACCATTGCAGGCCATTTGTCTTCTCCTTTGAGATCTCTTCATCCATGGCGGCTAATTCGAGGACGGGATCGCCTGGCTTGAAAGCCTTCTCCATCTTTTGCAAGACTAGATATTTGTAATACTTATGGTAACCATATCCTGCCAAGCCTAGAACTAGAAGAGATGCAGACGTTGTTGCCGAGCTTTCAAACATCTTGAACAGAGTCCCTTGCCATCTCGAACCCTTCTGCTCGTTGGATCCTCGAGGGTCCTCGTCCTGCTCTTCCTGCAGATTGGGCTGACCTGGGGATGGGGGACCAGCGGAGCCATTCAGGTGTCTGAAACTTGGCAATCTGACATGTGGTCGGAAACATCTCCTGCAAAGACTAACCCGCACCGCACAATGAAAGGAGCGCCGAAACACCATGTTCACGATTTTTAGATTGGATTAATGTACGCCTCAAATAAATTCATAGAGCAACAATACTCCACCAAAAAATGAGAAAAGGTGCCTCAAACAACATGCGATACTTTTCAAGTGATATCAGCAGGATTGTGAAAAATTGTAGAAGATGAAGCGGGACAACGGCCTCCTGGGTAGGCCATTGTCGAAGTAAATCAGCATGAAAACCAGCGGTGGAAGCTGGTGGTCGGTCGCACGCCGTTTTGCTTTGACTTCTTCCCGCGTTCGTGAACCATGTTGAATCAACGGTTTCCCACTTTCCCAAAGCCTAATTTCGAGATCCGTCCCTTTCGAGCCTAGCTTAGAACCTCATATCAAAACATTTGACGCGCTCAATCCTGATGCCAGCCCAAAATCCTTCGCGAACTACGCTGCTTAGACAAGGGTAGTCAAATCGCTTCATTCTCACAAGATGGCTTCAACCAGAAAGCGAGTGGGCTCCAAAAGAGGTCCTTCCGTCGAACCGGACCAGCAGCCTCAAGCTTCTATAACCCAGATCGCAGCGGATCTCTCTGAAATACCAGCAGCGTCGGCGTCGATGATCCCGACACCATTCCAATTACCAGTCTTGGTCTTGCTGAGCATGAGCCTTTCCTCGATTCTTTACGCGACCGTATCACCTTACACTAGTGGAGACATCTCGACCGTGAGCGCGCATCGGGATGCTTGGGTAGAAGTCGGAGGTCTTCTGGCTTGGAGAGCCATCGAGCTTGCTGCAAGCTGGTACGAGGACTTTGACTGTAGGTGGTCTTGCTTCATGCAATCCGCCTTTTGCTGACCCATATCTACAGCCGTCGATCAAAGCGCGCTGACCTTTCTCACCCATCTGCCCTACTTGTTCTTCCTGACCAGCTTCTACAAAATTCGTCCTACTACTGCTGCAGCTTACCTCAGCATCGACTTGGTCTCGACCTGCCTTCCCTTCTATTACTTCCGAGGCTCAACGCCTTCGCACATGCCCAAGGCTCCCAAGGGCACAGTCGCGAACCGGTCCGTGATCAACGATTGGGGGGTTCAGATCTCGACGGTGTTGTTCGCTACAGGAGTTTATAGTGTCGTCTTATTGGCAAGCTTCGGCACCTGGATGCCCAAATATCTTGTGACGCATTTTGAGGGCATCAAGGACATCTCCACACTACGCAGCTCGACCTTTCTGGTGCTCTGCGCTACCCTTTTCCCCACTGGCCTCGCCGCGAAGACATTCTTGTTCACGCCAGCTGAAGCTGCAAAGACGGATGCCTATGACAAGAAGATTGCGGCATTCGATGCTGAAACAGCTACCTTGAGCGAAACTCTGGTCCACAATGTCTGGGGTTACTCGAGCAGGATCAGGACTCTGATGCGACGAACCGGGGTTCTAATCGGGCTTGTGGGTCTGCGTACATGGCTTCACCTATACGTGGCGGTTGAAGGGGCTGAAGGGTTTGGTGCTGCGGGATGGTCGAGTGTATGGATGATTGCTGCAACGTTGACTGGGATCGGCTTTGCCTGGGTGGGAGACGTGAATTGAGGGATGTGTAAAGGCTTTTGCGATGACTCAGTTGCAAACAAGGGTTATCAGAAGCTCTGCCGGGAGGCTCTTGGTTTATGTTACTTTCTTCAGCGATGAGATACCAATCCTAGCACAGTCATGGGACGCTTTGGCGGGTGACACATCGTCCCCAAGCTTCAGCGCTCACATAGTTCCTCTACTCGGCGCTTCGTATCCAATTCAATTTTGTCTTGGCTTGACGATTCCGTCATGGACGATGTAATAGACCACAGTGCTATCATCGCCAACGGTAGCCAACAGCAGCCTCTTCCCGCCTCGCCTTTTGCCATGCTTGACTTTCACATGAGTCTGAAATGGCATAGCCTCTTCTTCTCCTTGTATTTCGCCCGGGCTGCTGGGCGCAGGCTCCTCACCGATGCCATCAAAGACCTCGCCAAATCTTCGCAAGCTCCACTTCTCCCTCAAGCGCGTCGGTAGGACCCACTCCCGCTCCACCCCAACATCTTCCTCTTTCAGACCCTGCTTCAGCTCCTCAATCTGTTCATCCGGATGGACATAAATCCGATGGGGCGGTAGGCCAGAGATGAGCGGTCGAGGCAGTGGTTCGTGCGACAAAGGCGAAGAGGTATGGATACGGAGTGATGTCCAGTTATGCTGATGCAGCAAATTATGCTGGACTTCACGAGCGAGAGCTTGCAGGTACGCTGGATGGGTGGTAGTTCCAAGGCCCTCACCTGCTGTGACAGTACTCGTGGGATCTGCCTGTGGGGGTGAGTAGGAAGACTGCAACAGTGGCATTGCCCAGTGTGCAAGTTGAGATGGCTCGAGACTTGTAGCACAGATCCTGACTGAATGTGGAAAAATAATGATTGGCTGAAATCAGTGGACTTTTCCTTGATACCGGCCCGATGCTGAGTCAAGCCGGGACATCCGGTAGCGCGGCTCGTCAGCAGGGTTTGCTGATTGCTGCAGGTTCGATGTGGGACTATTGAAGGGCGCATGCAATTTCTGCTCCATGGGGAAATCGTTCATAGAATTCGTTCATCCAAGAGGGACTCTATCCAATTTCTTTGTTACATGCTTGCATTGCAAATGAGTCTGCGTTTCAGGTGCAGTCGTCGAGGCAATTAAAACGATCCGGCCTAGATCAGGGGCTGACGACGACCCTCGTGATTCCTGCCACTCCAACCTCGCGATAATAAATTCTCTCGCTCTTCAGATATCATTATCAACGCGCTCTCGCCATCATACACGGTCGAGACAACACGCAGAGTGCAGTCTTCGAACTCCGACACCGAGTCTTGACGCTGCGCTCTTGAAAGGACATATAATTCGCACTTTTTCTGTTCGCCATTCGAAGCCGGAAAAGGCTGGAAAAGACTGATATTTTACCATTTTAGGACCACAATGTCCTCAATTTACTGAAAGTCAAGGCTCCTTGTCGATCCTTTCACAGGTCTTGCGAACGCGGAACCAAGATCAAGCCCCCCATTGTGACATCCATGATGGCAGACAGAAATAGTTCGGAGGCGCAAGCCTCCCCGTCTCAACCTTCAAACATCGTCAATAATGACACCGATTCTCCTTCACGCACCCGCTCTTCTACGCAAAGCTCAGGTGGTCGACTACGAAGCGCGTCGGTCAAATTCTTGGAATCCAGCCCACCCTCGGGCATGTGGCATGCCACTGGCACTGCACTAGCTCAAGCTCCGACGCCACTCGAGATAAGGCGGGGCGAGTTCGATCACAGTGGCTGGAATGGAGAGTTACAACGGCGAAACAGCAATATCAGCGAGGAAAGCATGCAGAGGGTATCAAGGCAGTCTTCTGCGCAGACGCCCGGGAGCATGGCCAGGACGATGACCAACCCTTTGCATCCTCACCAGGAGGCCGAAGATGAGGGGCATGTACTCCCTCCAACCGGATCAGGCAGAATTTCAAAGCCCGCTGGAACAAAGGGGAAAGGGGCAGCAGCAGTCGATGACGACGAAGATGATGATCCATTCTCCAAATTCATCGGTCGAGGGAGGATCGACAGCCAGTCCTTTGAACCCAAGAGCAAGACTGCTTCTGGGAAAGCGACAGCTGAACTAGTAGATCCACTCGATGATGAAGACGACACCGACTCTTTGGATGATCTTGATCCTCGGCCGAAGAAGAGACAGTCCGCTCTCCCCAAAAAATTCCTTGACCCGACCGGGGAAGATGTTCCGATGCCAGAAGACAAACTGGCCACAATCAAGACAAGTCGGACAGCGGGTCCTCCTCCGCCAATTCTCGCGCCTGGACCCAATGCAGATGGCGTGTATCCCAACGGCTACAAGTTCCCCGCAAAGCACACTTGGGGCGAATCTACTTTGATTGGACTGAAAGCCTTCTGGAGATTCACAATAACCCCGTTCGGCTTTCTTGTGGTCATCTACGGTCTGAACGTCGTTGCCTGGGGAGGCATGCTCTTCCTCCTTCTCATCGGTGGTGGTAAGCAATTCATGTGCTACCCCCCGAACAAGCCTCCGGGCTACAAAGACTGCAACGATCTGTACTCACCTCGCCGGGTTTGGATCGAGATTGACAGTCAAATCCTGAATGCCTTGTTCTGTGTGACTGGCTTTGGTCTCGTCCCGTGGCGCTTCCGGGATCTCTACTACCTCCTTCAGTTCCGCCTGCGCCACAAACAATCAGCCTTGCGGAGACTGGCGGGCATTCACAGAGCCTGGTTCAGACTGCCGGGAAGTCAGGATCTCCCACCTGCTCCCAACGCTCCCATTCCCGACGCGGAGAGGAATCCTGCCGTCCCACTCCCGATCAAGAAGATCCCTGATCCACCTTTGACGGGATACAGGGCTCCCGCCAGTAAGCTCTGGAAACTCGACTATGTCATCTGGGCCTACGTACTCAACACGTTTCTTCAGATAGTATTGTCTGTGTTTATGTGGAGTATGAATCGCTTTGATCGGCCAAGCTGGAGTACTGGCTTATTTGTAGCGCTCGCTTGCATTGTCGCTGGGCTCGGTGGTTTGATGGCCTTTATGGAGGGCAAAAAGATCAAGTCCGTTGAAGGTATCCCAGTCAGCGAGGAGGAAGTGCTCCAAGATGTTGAAAAGCAGGTTGTCAAGGGCGGGAAAGGAAATGGGGAAAAGAGGTGAACGATTCGAATGACCCCTTTCCGCTTGGGCTGCTAGGATTGAGACTTTTGATCTGATATTTTATGGTAAATACAAACCATGACCAATGTACCGTTCGTACATGTCCACATAGAACGATGGACACCTCTGAAAAATTGGAGTCATTATTTCTGCATGCTGCTCATATACCGTGTCCTACCTCGAGAACACAAGGTCATGCCGACGGCTAAGTGACCATCCATACTGTTTTGCGAGCCATCTTTACCCGAAGCTTTTGAGAGCCGTACAGATGCTCTAGGTAGGTAATGCTCAGATACCTTGAGTGTCACCGCGTTGGGTTTATTATTTCTTTTTTTTGGCTGTTCTTTTGTTTTGAAAAAAGGCAACGAGTGATATAGCAAGCTTTCAACACTGGCCCCAAGCATTGCCAACGGTATATGTACTTTGTCTTTTACCTGAGATATATGACGTCTTGAGCGGTCGCCAAAGTACGATGTCATCAGCTTCTATGCTATACTGGGTATCTATCAGCTACGCCCACACAAGGATCCTCCATCTTCGAAGTCACGATCTCAGCAAGGGGAGACGGAGTGCTTCAACAACGCTACATCTCAGATTGAACTGCATTCTCATTCTACCCAAAGACAGTGTGATATCACGCAAACGGAGATTATCTTCTATGACCCCCGAATGAGCTTGCTCGTACTGCTGAGATACACAGTACAGACTACGACTTTTCTACCCTAAGATCTAAGGCGTAAGCTCTTGCCGCGACGGTAAATGTACTTGCTTATTTCTTCCGATTTTCCGGAAGGTCTGTTCTTGGGAGAACGACAATAGAGATCAGTGTCAAATTGTGTCTGTTGTGTGCACATTGAACGCTTGATGATTGTGCAGCACACCTACACATGCTGGATTAAATTAAGAAATGAATGTAACATTGCCTCAATGAGCGACTACGTTGCTAGGAAATGAGGTGACGCTCCAAAGACTGGAAGTCTTACGACAGACAGGGTCAAGATATGCAGGCTCTAATCAAGCAGGGCTATGGCTCGACATGCTCAGCCTTGTCTTTGATCACCCAGACTTGGCCAGAGAGAAAATTGGGTCTTGTCGCTGGAGCTTGTACACATGGGTTGTCAGAGATGGGATTTCGTCAAAATCTTGATGATGGTCTCTTCCAGTCATTATTAATAATCTAGGGGATAATCCTGACCTAGGAGATGCACACTTCAGTGGTAATTTCTAGCTATCTTCTCAAAGTCTCCCAGACGATATCATCATTCATTCTACATTCTTCCTTCGTGGATATCTTATACTCTGACGCGAGCGACTTGCTTTAATTGGTCTTACTCATGGGCCCCTATCACCTGCGGAACCACTACGAAGGTCGGAGCGGTGAGGAGGCAATGTTGCCCCCACCGCCCTCAGCTCCAAGGCTGGTGGCGTACGTGAAATATCGGAGCCTGAATTTGATGGCGAAGCGTCATCATCCAGCGAAGTAGCCTTTCTACATTCATACGAGTAAATATCATCTGCTTTTCCGATAATACAGCTTGCAAGGTACGGCCTGTATTTGGCGCGAATCGAAGCTCGCGGCGGTGTGTATGCTTCTTGAGCGGGAGAGCGCATTGGAAGGACCTCAACGGGCAAAGAAGCAAGAGCAGAACCCAACATATGCATTGGCACGAGATAGTTCTTAGGAAAGGACAAAGACGAAGCAAGGCACTGCCGCGTTGCATTCACGATCGATGACGAAACCACCAGGGGGCGAAGAGCAAGACGAACAAGCGACATGCTATGACTAAGACATCGTAATTATTTCTCTGCTTTGGCTGAATCCTCGCAATGCATGGCCTCCATGTCTCTGACTAGTCGAGAGATCTGCCAACTTATACACAGCCGTGGATGTATAGGTTGGTACTCAGATTGAACAGGAACGCTGAGGCACCAGAAGTCGAGACCTCCCTGCTTGTTTGCCGTGGGCTGTTTAGCTAGTCTCGTGAACTGCAGTGATCATGGTCTGATTTGGCCTTAAGATACAGCTCTCGCTAACATCAGCGTACCTTATGAAGCATCCCATGTGTCCAGAAGGTGACTGCCCACAAGGTCATAGGCACCTATTGAAGCACGTTCAAGAGCCGCATTCTTGCCTTGGTGGCGTGATACAAGAGCGTGAAAGTTCGCGAGCGGCATGAAAACATCTCCAAGACATTACTGGTAATATGATAGCCGCTCTTTCGTCTCATTCCAATTCACTTCTCATACCTGTTCACCGAACACATATTTCCTTGCAGCCTAAGCACCAATGGTCAGCTCCCTCTATACCCAATCGGAAGGCTTCGAAAGAAGATCACCTTCACGAGCTCCTGCTGTCGTTGATTTGCAGTCATGAAAACCTCGAGATACTGCTCCAAGGTCTCCTGCACGAAATTGTGACGAGTCATTGTCCCAGCACAGATCTGTCGCATCTTCGTCTCCATGTCCTTCCTCAGGAAGGGTTTGTCAAGACTGGTCTCAAGACCAATATTTCCATAGCCTTCAATGAGCGCTACTCCTAGAGTAGTCGGGATGAATTGTTGGACAGAGCCGCCACGAGCTGCCCGAGTGTTTTGGTCGTCCTGCTGTGCGCCAGCCCTCGATCCAGATCTTGTCATGACGTATTCGCGCTCCTGGATTTTCTTGATGTGGTCCGCCATCGTGGCATCTGTACCAATCCCATTGGCATCCATAAGGCTGATGAGCTCTGGTTCGGTCAAGTAGCCTGGCGCGGTAGTCTTACCGTCCGTGATCATCGCCTCAGATGGCTCAAAGGTCTCATGAAGGCGGAATTGGGGGAGAGGCTGGCTGCTTGTCCATTTGTCATAAGGGTAGACGTCCAGATAATTGCGCTCGAGTACAATCAAACCACTTGCATGGAATTCCTCATCCCCATATTGGATATCGACCGTGTTCGATTCGCCCTTCGCGTCGTCCGAGCAACACGCAAGAAACCTACGGACAATGAATTCATACACTCGACGGAAATCATCGTCGAGTGATGCGGGTGAAACATAGCTGACCGGATGGATCGGGGGATGTGCTTGATCGTTGTTGCGGCCACTGCGTGGCTGTTTGAAGGCTCCAGCGAGTAGACCTTGGGCGTAGGGTCCCCAAGCATGATCTTGCGTCTGCTTCTCAATAAGCTTCCTCAAATCAATGCCCCGGTCGAACTGGTCCGTTTCAGTACGGGGGTAGCTGATGAAGCCTTTTTGATACAGCTTTTCCGCGATCTCGGAACAGTCTTAGCATTGGTCACCGTCTGCGCGGTTGGGACTCACATCCATCACACGAGAGCTGCCCATGCGTAGGAACATGCTTCCGAGCTTTTGCAGCTCTACGGTCGTGAGCGGTAATGGTCTCCACTTGCTCGTCGGCTTCTTTTGTATTTTGGTGACTTTCGCAATTCGAGCGTGAAGACACTTCTCGAAAAGTATCACAACGGCAGCCCGGTCGAACAATCTATGGCGACGCCACGAGAATGCAACGTCTATGGAATCACGCTCATGCAAAACCTTGATGCTCCAAAATTTTTCGGGTATGAAGTTGCGGACCTTGAAATAGCGATCTACAACGAAGCCCAAGGTTGGAAATTGGCACGACCCTGGACTCAATTCAGCGGCAAAAAGCTTTAAGATTTAGATCTTGACCTACCATAACTTATAGGGACCGATCTTCCGTTGGCGTCATTCTTGGTAAGTGGAGGTCCCAAGGCCTGGAGCGTGAAAGTGGTGAAACGGGTAAAAGCTGCGCCCAAGCGAAGATCGAGTTCCTGCCTAGCGGCAACAGCGTCAACCTGCCTATTGTCTAAAGTTGTGGCTTGCTGAGCAGCTCGGATGACATGTCTGCGTTGATGGGTCAGAATGCCAACACAGCGAAAGAGTAAGGCTGGCACAGAGTCACGAACGCTCTCTCCGTATTGCTGAATCTGGCTCTTTTGACCTCGAGTGAGTGGTTTCCTTGCAAAGCCGCCTTCCTGATCTCCGAGCCGATATGCTCGCCTTCTCGGTCGCAATCGGTCCATATGAAGAGGGCAGAGCAATAGCGAGCCTGCTGGGCAATATTCTGAGCTACGGGCTTCTTATCAGCGGCAACAGCATCGATGACTGGCGCATCAAAGAGGGCTCTTGGTGGACACGAAGTCCACTTCCGATACTCTTGAGCAAACTCGAGCTCGTTCAGATGGCCAAGTACACTGGTCATGGTGACGTCGCAACTTCCCCATGGTTGGCCAAAGTTGAATTTAAAGCTGTAGTTCTTCACGTAAACGTTGCCGGTGACATTATGCTATGAACAACGTGAGCAAGGTCTCGTGCGATGGGGACTGTCAAATATACGCTTGTGACTTGACCTCCACCCAGATGTTGAGCGACGGCTTTGGCAATTGCTGGTTTCTCAGCTACACACAGTATCTTTCGCGCCATGCAACTCCCGAACAGGACGTCCTGTCTCTTGAAGACGCCTTTGTCGATGTCCCATCACGTATGTCGCGTGACCATTCGGGCAAAGATTCGACAAGTCCATTCACATATCGATAATGGAGGATTCGCAATGGCTCAGCATCGCCTTTGGGGTACCTGCCTCGGCCTGGTTTTGATATTCACGCGTTTTGATTTCGCGTGGGCCACGGCTCTTCCCGGCCGAGGACCCTGAAATTGGCCTAGGAACGAAAGAACCAAGCAGTGAATATTAATGACGTTTTGAATGCTTCGATGTTCATGAAAGAGCCAGGTAAAGTGATTTCACCACGCAAACATGTCGATGGCTTTGCCTGCTATCACGACCTTCGCCGACTGCGCTGATTGGAGCAAGACGGTCACACCATACATCCCACAGCTCTACGATCTCCCCCAGCAAATAACCTCCAGTATCACCAATTTAGAGGCTTTGAAGCTTCTCTATATATCGACCAATCCATTGATCTCAGGCTTCTTTTTCTCCTGTGCTCTCTTCCCTTTATTTTTTGTCATTTCAGAAGCAAATCGGAATTGGTCGCAAGTTGATCGAGTCTGGAGCATTCTTCCTACAATCTACAATGTTCACTACGCTGTATACGCCCATTGTGCCGCAGTACCGACCAAGAGGCTGGACACTCTGGCATTTTTCAGTATAGTCTGGAGTGTAGGTTCTCGCTGATCGTCTGTCGATGGCTCTAATTGGTCTAGGCTCGCTTGACCTACAATTACTGGCGAAAGGGAGGCTATCAGGTCGGGTCAGAGGACTACCGCTGGGATGTGATCAAGGACTACACTGGAGCACCAGTGTTCTTCCTCTTCAACATCGTATTTATTTCCTCGCTGCAAAGTGTAAGGCTGGTGGTTTCGACAGCGTGGCGAACATAGCTAACGAATGGCTGTGCAACAGACACTCTTGTTCTTGGTCACCACCCCCGCATATATCATGCTTGTGGCCTCAAAGGGGCTAGGCGACACCGAAGCCTTGACCGACGTTGTGTTTTCTCGAACAATAGGCCTGGTGATCTTCATCGCCTACCTTGCAGACAACCAGCAGTGGTGTCAGTACAGCTGCGGGCACAAGTATCATCTGATGCTAACCGAATCTACAGATTATTATGAGGCCCGGAACCAGTATCGGAAGACGGCCAAGGTACCACCAGGTTATCATCAGGAAGATCTGGACCGTGGCTTCAACACCACCGGCATGTTTGCATGGAGCAGGCATCCAAACTTCGCGGCGGAACAAACAGTGTGGGTCCTGGTGTACGCGTGGGGAGCGTATATCACAAGAGGTCTGATCAATTGGACCGTCGCTGGACCTTTGTGCTACTTGCTTCTCTTTCAAGGGTCGACCTGGCTCTCGGAGCTCCTTTCGTCCAAAAAATATCCCGATTACGCAGAATATCGGAAGAGGGTTGGCCGTTTCCTACCCAAATTACCAGGTGGACCGCCGGGAGATTTTTCAGATATGCGCAAAGCGAAGAATTAGGGACAGCTATCTTGTTACACTTTGTCATCTGACCCCCGAGCACACCAGCCAGGCAAACGTAGCCAGACCATAGGTCCAGTCACGTAATGGGACAGGGATTCAGGTTAGCAACCGAGGTTGAAATAGCAGTTGAAATAGTGACGTTGTGAGTATGATAAGGCTTCATCAAGGGATCGCCAATGTTCTGCTCGTCCAATTGAATGCGAGACCGTTGAAACAAAGTAGATGTTGGGCGCGTACTCAAACACTAACTTCCCGGATCACCGTTTTTGAGGCGGCTAGCCGAATTGAGCGCGCTGTGGTGATTGATTGGTGCAAACCCCATGATCAATTCTAAAGCCTGGAACATGCCCAACCACATATCAGCTCACCTCCAAGTACCTGTAATCTGTAGTCCAGCCTTCCTCGCTACAGCTCCCTCAGAGCCAGCCTCGATCGTATATCCTGTATTGGCATGTTCCACGATCAACGTGGGGCTACCTCCTACCGGCACTAGCTGCAAGGAAATGACTAGTCCCTAGCTGACAGCCTGAGTTACACAATTGGAATTCGCACACTTCCACCACGCTCCATGCCGCTCTGTCTCCAGCTTCTAAGTCATCATTTCGTCGCCTACTGTTTTCTTTGATGACACAGGTGGAGAATAGATTGGCAGCATTTGTCCCACCTGCCGGTTTTTGCCCTCTGCAGGTTACGGGTCATACCCTGCTTGCTCACTTCGGCGCGGGCTCAAGGGGCAGGAACCAGATCCTGATCTGCGGCTCGATCGTTTCGGATTGAAGATAGATCGTCATCATGGATGGACAGAACGATCACAGGAATGAGGAAGGCCCCCCTCAGCTACCTCCACTGGCATCGCCTGCCCCTCTCCTCCGCCCTCCGATACCTGGCAGCACTCCAAGGAATTCAGGTCCGCGAGCGCCCCGACTTGGCCTAGCTATACCGCCCTCGCCTGGCCAGAAGTCGGTCACAAACAGCTCCAACATGTCAGATGCAGCCCCCTCACTTCCGCCAATATCCCAAATCTCCCGCCCCTCAACCAGACCTGCCCCACCACAATTGCGGCTCGCGACCCCAATGGGAAGCAGTGCCACCCCATCAGACCAGTCCCTTCCTCCAGCAAACCGCCCTATCCCTCAGACGCACATGAGCAATTCCGCTAGCGGTGGCAGCGACGGCAGTGGGCACTCAAGATCGGACAGCTTCGCGATGGTGGATGGCAAGAATAGCAACCCCACATCGGCCTCATCCTCGGGCTTCTCTGCATATAGGCACCCGTCAGGCACGCCCGACCCGGCTTCGGCCATCAGTTCGGTCTACTCTGAGGCTGGAGGCAATCCCGAACGAGACCCAAGCCACCACGTTCTGCCGGACTTGGAAAAATTGAGCCTAGAGAAAGGTCGCGATCTAGACGTGGAGGATCTGGATGATGAAGGGTGGCGAGCTGCAAGCGAAACCAAGAAAATCGTTGAGCTTGGTAGCCTGGGCGAGGGCGCTGGAGGGGCTGTGACAAGGTGTAAGCTTGTCAATGGAAAGACGGAATTTGCCTTGAAGGTGCCTAGTCCTTTCTAGCAGCATACGATGGTTGACAAAGCGCTGATGTTGAGTCAAGGTCATCACTACCGATCCCAATCCCGACGTCAAGAAACAAATCGTGCGCGAGCTTGCCTTCAACAAGGACTGCAACTCCGCTCACATATGCAAATACTACGGCGCCTTTGACGATTCAACAGGCACTATCAGCATTGCCATGGAATACTGTGCTGGAGGATCGCTTCATGGCGTCTACCGCGAAGTCAAGCAGCTGGGCGGCAGAACAGGAGAAAAGGTGCTGGGCAAGGTAGCTGAGGGCGTCCTGAACGGTCTGACCTATCTACACGGCCGCAAAATCATCCATCGGGACATCAAGCCGAGTAATATTCTCCTCACCGCGAGGGCATGGTTCGCTTGTGCGATTTCGGTGTCAGCGGTGAGTTTGGTACCAAAGGTGATGCCAACACCTTCATTGGCACCTCGTACTACATGGCTCCGGAACGTATCCAGGGACAATCGTACACCATCACCTCGGATGTCTGGTCCCTTGGTGTCACTTTGTTGGAAGTTGCGCAGCATAGATTTCCGTTTCCTGCGGATGGCACGGAAATGCAACCAAAGGCAGGACTGATCGATCTTCTTACGTATATTGTCCGTCAGCCGATACCTAAACTCAAAGATGAACCAGGTGACGAGAAGGGCGAAGGAGCGATCTCTTGGAGTCCCAACTTCAAGTACTTTATCGAATGCTGGTAAGTGCTGATCCCCAAAGGTTTCCCTCGCGCATCCTGCTTCCAACATCTGCGGGTATGACTGTGAATTTTATTCCATCATTTTGGGACATAAGACTCCGCCGTGAGATCGCGAAAGCATGCTGCTGACTCAGATTACTGACTGAGTTCGTTGCAGCCTGGAAAAGGATTCCTCGAGGCGAGCTTCACCATGGCGCATCATGGAACACCCTTGGATGGTGGAAATGCAAAGCAAGAAAGTCAACATGGCGCATTTCCTGGCACAAGTCTGGGATTGGAAAACGTGAGACTGTCCGCTCCTCATTTCTTTCACCGCACTGGAGTCCGGTGCAGAACGGTGGCTGTTCGGCGATCTATCTCGCATTCGACTCCACCAAACTGCACGAGAAACCCGCTCCAGTTGCGCCTTTTTGGAAGGCTTGTGGCGCTTTCGGATAACTCATTCCTGATCCTTCGGGATTTTCTCAATGGATCCGAAATAATAACAATGTTTCGATATTTTTGTTCTTCACGGGCCACGGCATGAGGCGTAGTAGCATGGTTGGGTGGCCGATCCGTCCAGACCGCAGGCGGCATGTAAAAGGCGGGAAAAGGGATATGGTGGAATCAAGGATTTCGGATCCGATTTCGAAGGAGGTGACGAGAGCGCACGCGCCATGACCAAATGAATCAGCTCATGCGAATGCCAGGGAGATGGGAAGGAGTGGGTCTGGGAGGAAGTTGGTGGAAACGGGCTGTGCAGTCCTGTCGATTGGATGATTGCGTCCTCTTATTCTACACCGGGAAACATTTGAGGTAGATCCACATCGTGAGTTGGATCTTACTCCGCTTTATCTATGCAAAGAAACACCTCGGTAGTTTTCCATTGATTGAATGACCTTCCTTATTGCCTTCCTTGCATGTTGTGCACTAAAGTCCTTTGTCAGGCCGATGTCGATCGCCATCCTATCTCCAAGTGTGATATTTTCATCTTTGCGAGGATATCCTGCCTTCATACCGCATGTCATCCCCTAGTCGATATACTAACGCTCCTCCCGCATATCAGGGCGGTGCTGTGGAGGAGATATGGCAGCAAGCCCGATGCTGGTCGTTCGAAGCTGCCGCAATTTGATATACCACCGCCGTTGAAGATGTCCGTGTCCTTGTCTTGCAAAAACGGCAAGAGACAGTCCCAACAAATGCATGCACTTCAAGAATTGATCTCTCCAAACACATGCCATTTCCTCCCTGCATAGAACGGGCGGTGCTGGGACTGAAGACGCGAGGGGGGTTTCCCATGGATGGCCTGACAACGCACACATGCATTTGGGATGGGGGATCCATTCCAGCAGGGTCCTGGCAATGACATGCCTGGACCTTTCACGAAACCCCAATGCAATGAGTCTTGTGAACGCAATTGGGAACCTCGATGGCGTAGTTTCCCCCCTTTCGCAACGCCCAATATTTGTTACTGGGGCTCGAGATAGGAGAGCCGCCTGAGGAGTGCATATCCAACTCAGCCTATTGCCTATAGGCTTCGAGCCGCTTTTGCCTTCGTTCTTGAGGCTGTTTGGTCTAGTATGGGCCATTGCTGGGCCTTGCACTACTGCTACGTACGCCCTCTCTCTCTTTCGCCTCCCTATAGGTGCGTATGAGGGCTTGACGGGCTTGGAAATATTTCCCCCCCCCTGAAACTAGTTCGTTGAGTTCGCTTCTGCAGCATCGTTGCAAACGTAGTGTGCAATCACCGCCCTCACTCACAGTGGATGGGAGGGGAATTGCGGGCGCTTGCCGTGATGGTTGGGTGGTTGAGAGACCGGTGTCCAGGGCTGTGTGCATAGGTGTAATGTCCCTTCTTAATGGCTCTTCCTTTTTGCGAGGCATGCGTCGGAATGGAGAGTCCATGACGAATGATCCTACCTTTCGGCGCTTAGATATCGTTGGATGGGTAGGGGTGAAGTGGTCTCTTTGACGGTGATCAATTAGTCCCGTAGGATTGAACGAGATGGAATATCATTGCTGCTCATCAGGAGAACAAGGCTTGATCGGCGAGAAATGATATTTCATTTGAACATGCCAATGTTTCCTGCTAGGATGCTGTTCTTGCAATGCTATGCTACCTCTCCAATGCTATGCTATAGTACAATATGTAATCACGTATGTCTCGTAGATGTAGTTATACAAGGGTATTCGAAGTGACTCGCGGCTAGAATTCGCTTTCGCTGTTGAGCTCTATGCGTACAAAAAAACAATCCAAAGAACTTTCCCGGAATCGAATCGATTTAGAGGGCTTGTATATTTGTACGAGGTATGCTCCCACGCCCAAAGCTCCCAGAGTCATGGAGCAGTGTAGGCGTAAAAAGATGATGGCTCATCCTGGTTTTTGAAGACAAGCAATGAACACAATGTATGGGTCCGGTAGGAATATCGCCAGGCTAGCTCAGCTCATGGCCTGTGGCAAAGCTTCCTTGCAAACCCATGCCAGCTTTTAGAATTGCCTGCCATTTCTTGCTCCAGGAATTCCAGAGTCGACCCAGTCTCGGCCCTGCTAGATGAGCTACCATCTGATGAAGCTGTTTTTGATCGATGATGTGAGCGTCCTGCTCGAAGCTCAGATTCTGAAGAAGGTCCCTCTTCATCTCGGAAGTCGGATGTCAAGACGTGATAATTTGACGCCGCAGGCCTCAGACTAGATCGGCTGCTGCCCTCCGTCTTCGAGCGGCCAAGGCTGCTCACAGCACTCTTATCGCTTCTTCCGGAGTTGGAATGACGCAGAGCTGAAGTGGAGGAAGGTAAAGAATAGTTGACGGTGCTGCCTGTGCTAGCAGCCCGGGCCGGTGGTAGTGGACGTCTGTTGGCCGTCTTTGGTATTGGGGGAACAGGTGGCCGGATGGTCGGGACCCAAGACGATGCTGCTGACAAGGGAAGCGGTTTGCGGGTGATAGGCGGCGATCTGGGTGACGATGCCGATGGCCGTACTAGAGCCGAGGATGGTGGAGCAGACCGTGGCGCTTGCTGCCTGCTGACCGTGCCTTCGTACGTGGGTGGTGGAGGTGGGTCCAGCGTGTCCATCATTGGCACAGAATTCATGGCTTCCTGGAAAAGCGGTGACAGTCGCTCTTCGTCTCTCGTCTCGATCAGGCTGCGTAGTTGCGTTTGAATGGGCGATACTGGTGGGGTCATGTTCGGAGGCGTCGTTGCCCATCGAGAAACGAAGCTGCTTCCTGGATCAGACCGAGCATAGTTCGCCGGTCGCTGGTAGCTTGTTGGTGGTGAGTAGGCAGGTGGTGTCGGGTAATGATTTTGCGTAGGATGTGGATCTCGCTGCCCTTCATCAAGCACCAACCACATCTGCTCCTCTGCCATCCAAACCATTTCCGACGCTCCTCGCCGGTGGTTCGGCATCTGTGGTACTGACAGAGTGAGCTGAGGCGGTGCAGCCACGTTTCGGCGTTGCGGTAGAGTACTGTCATTCGGAGAGTCGCCGGTCCTCTTCCTTTTCATCTTTGTAAGGATGCATGTTGGCTCACTGTCACACTCTCGGGGAATTGAGACAGCCCCACATAGCGTCCTTGGTGGCAGTCTTGGTAAAGGCTTGATGGCACTGACATTGAAATGATTTGGTGGAGGATTTCTTGTTAGTGGAGCACTTCTTGGAGCGTAGAATTCTCGCACTGGGTCCGGCGGTCGATCGGTGGACTCCTGTGAAACAGTCGGTACATTGTATGACTGAGTTGGTCGACTTGTATTGAAATGGCTGTCATCAGTCGGAGAATATGCGAACAGAGAAAGATCAACAAGACCCTCGTTCCAGGACATGTTGGATTCGTGATCTGCCTTTTCCTACATGGCCCGGGAAACAGATCAAGATTGATCAGAGAGGTTGAGGAAGATATATCGATTCTCAGAAGAGACAAGAGGCGCAGAAAGCAACCGTGTGGTCAAATGTAGTGAAAGATTATGCTTCGGGTTTTACTGATATGACGATGACCGGCAAAGCAACCATGGCGGGCGCCAAGATTACCCGCCCAACATGGAGTGGTGGAGGCGGAGTTGCAAATAGAAGAGGATAATTGCCTGCCACATGCGGCCTCTAACGCCGCAGGAAGTGATACGCTTTTGGTACCTTTTGTGTACGTTGATGATGAGACAGGGATCAAGTAGCTAGTCGCCCCATCTTCCAACACATAGGAAATTGCGGGCCTATCAATGTTGCGTTAGTTGCTCGCAAGACTCGGATGGAAAAATAAACAGCAATGAAGCATCTATAAAATACTCTGATATTCACAAAGCTGATATTGAAGAAGGAGATGAATTCTCAAAACAGTTTCGGCAGGTCTCGTCTCCCCTTGGGTGAGATGATACGAGCAATGGCTATGTTGACACAAGGACGCTGAGATGAGCCTCACTCTGGATCACCAATCCACCCCAGAGATCCTAGTGATGGGATCAGGAATTCCCGAGAAGCACATGTGCTGCTGATTCAGTTTCGCAAGCCGCCCGGTGTCACACCTGCAGCGCAGAAGGAATGCTCATGTAAAGCACTTAGCTTGCAGGAAGTAAGGTGAAGCAAAGTGAATTTAGGATGACTTAGACCAAATCAAGCAGTTCCCTTCGCAAACCGCAGGATAGGAGGAGTGGGTGGAGTGCGGACCCCATGGCCTGATCTCCGATCTCTCCTCTCCCATCAGCTTTTTCACCACATGCATAGTTCTGGAGGGGAGACTTGGACACATCTCGGTGGCTATGCAAGTAGTCAACAGGTTGCGGGGATGGCTCAGCGGGCTGTGTTGGTGGTTAGAGAATGTTGGAAGTGCTAGCAACTGCTGGCCGGTCTTACTGCTTACCGGCCCAAGCCGAGGCGCCAAAATAGGGGTAGGCTAGGCCGGAGAAAAGCTTGTCATCAATCAATGTGAAAGACTGCAAGTGGATGCATGGACGATATATCATGGTCATCATAGCTTCAAATATTTGATTCATGATAGTCGATATATTCTGAACACAACGACTATTCTAGCTCTTCAGGGTTGGATGCAGTCAGGCTTGGAGGCTAAGCCATGAAGGAGCAAGAGCCTCATCCTTTTGCCACTTCCATTCCTTCCGCAAACGGTTTCTAAAGCTTGAGAGCTAGCCGAGCCTCGTTGCGAGGGGTCTTTGAGGTGGCTTTGATCAAAAGCGGTCGGGGTTGTTGAAGCAAAAGCTGATGTACATCTTCACCGAGCAGTCAATTCCAGGAAGCTAGCCGCATGACCCGGTGATGACTACGTTGCGGTTGAAATCTAAACACAAATTGACAGGTTGGGGCGTGAAACCTCTGAAGGAGCAACTGCGGTAGCGGAGAGACTGATGCGAAAAGGCCACGGGCGGATACGCAAACAAAATACGCAAGTGGCAGAAGTAGTTACCCCCTTGTTGTTTGTACCAGGAAGCGGACAGAGGCTCTTCCCTTTATTCAGACGGACAGGGATTAGACTTGCAAGTCAGATGGGAAGCAGATAGTGAGTAAGCAATGGGGACATCGAGCACTCAGCCTTTGCTGTTCGCGAGTCATAGAGACTCTCCTTTGGGTAAATGGATATCGCAGTACCCAAAGACTCGTAGCGCGTCTCACAGCGATTTGAAGGAGGTGCGACTGAGAATTCTGTACGTCCTTGCACGGGAATTCTGCCTGTTCGACTCTACCTCTACCGCAAGTCCACTTCGTATGTATGGCCTCATTTGATTCCGCGAAGACAGGGACTTGAGGTAATTGAGATACCTTGCGCCGAATGATACTCCATCAATTTGGCACAGCAGCATCAACACCCGAGCCACCACTGGATGGAGCGCGCCATCAACGGGCAGCGACTTGGTTAGAACTTGCCCGTATGAAAGCTGGGATGTTATTGATATGAACAGAGTTGGACGAGGCCGGTCGGCAAACTGTGTTATGTCCCTCTCCTGACGCAACTGGTATAAACATTGATCCTGCACTATCCGCGGCGCGCTCATTAACAGACTTCTGGCAGCCACCTGATCCTTCGAGTGATGCGACTGCTTTTGCTGAGCACGTCCAAGAGACGAGCTGCCATGGCATCACTAGATGTCGTGAGGCTTGGTGGCTCTTAGGATCCTGCACAAAACCCGGATGCCATGACGCGAGATGATCCAATCTCGCACGAGGCTGCAAGCCACGGAGCTGGGGAAGAACCATGTTCATATCTTCCCCCCCAAGCGAAATGGATTTCTGAAGATCAACCGGCGCCTGCAGGTTTGTCATTGGCTCGTCTCAAGCGGCTGGTAGCCTATTGAGCTATCCCAGAAGCCGCTTAGTCAGGGGTAAAAGCCTCATGTCATCCGAACCACTCGCGTCTCTCATTCGTCAAATAACCAGTGTTTCAGGCATTTTGCATGTGAAATTGTCCTTGTTTCGCTTTTAGGCACAGCAGCTGGAGCGATCGCTGTGCCAGCTGTTGCGCCAGCTATTGCGCCACTTGGTTTGGATGCCAGACAAGCTACAGCCCCCAATTGCCATGAGGACAGCTTTCGAAAACACAGTGTAAGAACGCATTCAGCACACGGAGCCTCGGAGGGACTTTGTTCTTCTGAACAAAGAGAGAGTGTGGAGAAATGGAAAAGCAGGACAAGCTTTGACCCGGCGCAAATGAAACGTTTCTATTTTGAACAAGAAGAGCGCTCATTCGTTGATTCATGGCGTACCTGCAGCCGGTGGTTCTCTTGGGTCCTTGTGCTAGACAGGGGCCTTCTCCCTCATTGATGAAAAAGTTACATGAGTGTGGGACTGGGAAGCTAAAATTACAGAGCCAAGATGCCTGTCTACCGGCAGAGATGGGCGTGTCTGAAGAGAAACTAAGAATTAGCAGTGAAATATTGATCGATGATGAGCCCGGGGCAGAAGATGAAGGTTTGACTCCTTTTTCACCGTTGCCCGCTGATGATTGTTGGTCCACTCTGTAATTTCCCAATCTTACGCTGGTGTTATAAGGATCATTGTACCCGCCTTACACTCTTTGTTCCTTCATCCAACTTCGCTGTCTTCAACCTCCTTGTCTGTCGCATAGTACTTTACTTGACTTCGGTCGTCCATTCTCTAATAATAACAAACTCGCTTATAACTCACTCTCTTTAATAAACACCAAACCTCTCCATCCTCATTTCTGTCAATTTTCGAACTTTTCAACATCTCAATCAAGATGCGTTATTCATTCGTTCTCGCTACCCTCTCCGCTGGCGCCGTCTTTGGTGCTCAGCAAGCCGTCAACCAAATCAGCGACGGTCAGCTCCAGGTCCAGACCTCAGCTGCTCCTCTCAACACTCCCACCACGGCCGTTTCCACCGTCCAGAGCACCGCAACTGGCACCATCTACAGCTGCCCAGCTTCAGTCTCTAGCTGCCCCGGCCGCACTGCAACTGCGACTGTTGGATCTGCTACCAGCCCCAACGTGAGTTCTGCATACTGCTCTGACCAATCGAAAGAACTGTGAACTGATGGCGCTCATTTTTAGTCCCCCGTTCAGCCCACCAGCGCTGTCGGTGTTCCCGTCGCTGGCCCATCCAGTGCCGTCGGTGTTCCCGCCGCTGGACCTTCATCATCTGCTGTCGGGACCCCCGCTTCCGTGCCTGCTCAATCTCCTCAGACTAGCGCGAAGCCCGCCACTTCAGCGGTTGTACCCAACTCCCCAGTCTCCGCACCGGCAGTTGGCGCCTCGTCCGTCTGCCCAGCACCGAGCACCGTCACCATTGCTGCCTCGTCCGTCTGCCCACCACCGAGCACTGTCACCATTGTCAGCACCGTCACTCTTGCCCCGTCCTCAGGAGCCGGATCTCCAGGTGTTGCCTCTCCATCAGGCGGCGCCGGATCCCCAGCTTCCCCAGCAGGCGGTGCTGGATCTCCAGCTTCCCCAGCAGGTGGTGCCGGCTCTCCGGGTGCCTCTTCGCCAGTTGGCACCGCTGTTCCCATCGCACCAGGCAGCCCAGCCTCCCCGATTGGTGGATCACCCGGTGCTGGATCACCCGCTGTTCCAGTTGGTTCTGGCACTTCTAAGCCATCAGGCACCGCTGGCTCAACTGGGTAAGACATCCTCTGTAATCCCTTCTGTCTGAATATCCTCTAACATTTTTTCCGTAGCTCCGCGGTTGGCCCAACCTCGTCACCAATCACACCTTTCACCGGTGCCGCCAGCACCGTTGGCAGCAGCATGGCCATCACCGCTATCGCTGCCTTCGCTGCCATCTTCCTTGCATAAATCATCTGATCTTGCCAACGTGGATTCCTAAATTGACAGCCCGCTAGCGGGTCGAGGAGGAACAACTGATAGATGCTTGGACAATAAGATGCATAGCGTGTGATACTTGCTTACAATATCATCATGACGTGGGTGGCACATCCATACTTTCAAGAGCATGAAGAGCAGGGGGCGCGAGCCGCCGCCGATATTCCGAAACAACCGCATGTTCGATTCGGTTTGAAACTTCAAAAGGCAGTAGGACAGAGATTTATAATAATGCAAAACGGTGTTGAAAAAAAGAAGAAGTAAATGCTTCGCTTGCCCACTTCGATTTTCTTATTCTTTTCGCTTCAATGCACTACGGGCGAGTGCCGGTGCTCTTGTACCATTCGTGTACCTAGTTGGCACACCAAATGCAGTTTTGTATCCAAAATTGTGCCCTTCCCTTCAATGCTTCTTGTCATTCCTTTTGTCTCGAAGACATACTTCATGCACATCGACACTTCGCATTACGACGAATCTCAAACGTTGTCACGCTTCACACTCTCTCACAGGCATCACACCCGTGAAATGCTGCTCACTCTTGGTGCCCTCATAGGAACAACCTGAGGCATATCGTTGAGGGAATTTGGTTGACAATAGATGTGCCGTCTGAGCTTATTCTTAGAAACGCATAGCCGTGAAAGCGGATTCGAGGTCCACATTCCAGGAAGTGCAGGTATTGCCCCCATGTGCCATCGTGACACATGAGATCCGGGGATCGAGGCTCTGGAATGGAGCTGCATTCGAGGGTATGCAGGAGGTATATTGAGCTGTTCAAATCGATATTTCAGCACCAGTAGCTCAGCTGTCGTCACGTTTCAAGGCCGACAGCCCTCGCGAGAACCAAGATCCATCTTCCGGTTTTCTTGGGTAGATCTGGTCTGATGGCAACTTCAGCTACCTTCGACGACCTTTGTTCCTGAAGCCCCGTCCCGGTTAGCCCTCCACACACCTCCCTGCTCCCCTGCAAAGCTTTCCATCTTCCACACCTCGACTTTTTCCTTGCATTGCTCCAATGCCTCTTCTCCAGCCAGCCAGGCAGCTCGGCGATGCGGCGCAGATACTGCGATGAGAATGCTTTCTTCACCGATGGGGCACACGCCCAGCCGGTGGATCATACTGATAGCCACAAGCTCGTGCTTCTCCTTGATGGCTTTGGCGATGCCCAACATGGTCTGCAAAGCACGTGGAACATAGGCACTGTACTCCAGCTGAGTGACGGCCTTGTTGTCGAAGCTGTCTCTGGTGGTGCCTAGAGTTGAGCTTGTTCAGTACATGTTTTTGTTTTCTCGGGATTCAGGATAAAGGCTCGAACCTGCAAAGAGGACCGTCGCCCCAGCTTTGGGGCTTCTGACGTCGTTGGTGATTTTGAGTATGTCCAGAGGGTTGTGGGTGAGCTCTACACAGACTCCGTCGCTCGCAAGACGCGCTGGTTCGCCCTTATCTGAAGGCATTGTAGGCTTCTCTAGTGCTCACTGAAGCTGCTTGGGGCTCATCAGGGCGTGAGAAGGTGTTGGAGTCACATGCACCTCACGTCCCCAAATTGTCTATATTGATGCGTAGTGTCGCGGAATCCATATAGGGTGTCGTTGTGCACACAACATCTCCTGTGTATCCGAGAAAGCTACAAACATTATTCGCTTAAGCTCTCAGCGCAGCGCTCGTCTTACATCAGCAGCTAGCGAAATTGCCTACGACTTGATGACATTGCTTTGTGCCTTACTCGCCTACAAGTCTAGATACCAATAAGACGCCTGATCCGGAGCCCCCGGTGGAGCCATTGTGGTGCGGCCCACCAGACCGGCTCGCCGTGAACGGATGCGGAAGCGCTCACGGGTCGACTCGGCAGCTCCAGCCATCGCCATCGGAGTCGAAGAAGAGGCTTCCTTTTCACTTCTCGGTCATGTCTTTCAGCATCTCCGATTATGGCGAACGACCCTGAAGCCATCACCCGCGCCATGCTCTCCGGCGCCTTACAAAAAGCCAACGACGCGGTCCACGCCGACGGTATCGGCGATCATGCCTACGCCGTCGAGGCCTACATCGCTTCGTGTGAACTCCTGGCGCAGGTGATGGGGCGGACCGAGAGGGGCGGTGAGCATTGGAACAAGATTAATGCTATAGTGTGTCTGTCCCCCCAGGCCTCATCGGTATGGCGGCTAACAAAGGGTTTGTTGGCAGAGAATGACGTATTCACGGAGGATCAATGATCTGAGGCGGTAGCACGGGAAAAAGCACATATGAAATGGCATGAAACTATCATTGTATATATATCCTGGATGGCGCACAGCACGAGAACGTCAAACTGAAAGGACATTGGGAGTCAGCGGGCGTTGAAAGAGGGGAGTTGCAGAGCGTAGGTCTCGCGCATCACTTCAATGCACGCACGGGCACAAGAGATGCACATCTCTCCCGAGATATTTCAGTGTCCACCAAGATTTTGTTTGATTTTCATCGGTAGCCTATCACCACGCAAGACTCTCCACCTCAAGGCGTCATCTCCTCAACAATCAGACCTCGAGATACCCAAGATGCTGCAGGGTGAAAGGGAAGGTTCGAGGTCGTCGAGTAACTTCGTGAGCCACAAAGGTGATTGTGAATTTCCACAAGAAGTGAAGAAAACTGTACAAGTACAAAGAATATGAATGCCTTGGCGCCTATGCAGGTGCAGGTCTATCATCCAGCGATCAAGACCCAGAGTAGGAAGAATATCTGAAGCTGTCAGCAAGCGTTTCGAGAAGACGGAGGAGTAACTTACCATCAGAACGCCAAACATTTTGGCCACAAGCCATCTATTGCCCTGCACCCTGGACCAGTATTTCATCAATTCACGCTGGGCGCCTTCCACATTGTCAACAACGTCTTCGGTGTTGGCGTCTATTCGCTGTATTTGTTCCCTTGAGCCGCATCAGTGTTTCTGAAAGCACAACATATTCGATGGGACACCTACCCTTGCTCCGAGACCATTGCCGCAAGCTGCCCGAATACACCGCCCAGCTCGTTTATCGTCCTCTCTATCATGTCGATGGCTTCGCCACGCATATTAATATAGGTGTTTGCAGGTTGGGCTTCTTCCATCATGAGAATTTGCTGATCGGACTGTGGGCCGCTCTGCATGAGCGCCGAGGAGGAAGGCGTTGGGTCGAGATTCAATATGTCATTGTTCGTATTCTGATACCCCGGCTGAGGCGTCCGCGATTTCGTTGGAGTATTATAGAGAGGCGACGCGGACTGCTGTGAGCTGAGGGAGGGTTGCGAGTGTGCGGACACGGACGAGACGAAGTTCTCTGTTCGTGATCTCGAGGCCTGGAGATTTTTCGTTCGGACCTCGAGCACTTCTTTGAAATTGACGCCTACGTCGGCCAGCTTGCCTTGAAGAAGAACCACGACCTATGTTTATGTTAGCTATGGAAGTCCAAATCTGGACCTGCCCGAGAGACTTGCATTCTTGTTGTGCTCGCCCTCCTGTTCTGCACCACTACGTGCGTTCTGGTTTCTGGTGAGGCCTTGGAGAGACGATATTTGTGCGTTCAGTGAAGCGAGATCTTGCTTGATAACGTAGGTGAGCTCGTTGATCTCCACCGGCCGATCATCAAAGAGTGATTTCCGCTTTGCGACTGGTTCATGACAGAGTCGTTAGCAATTGCACTTGGCGATCAAATCCCGTGCTTTTCCTGTATTCTGGTAGACGTACGCTCAGCAAGCCTGCCCAGCTTCTCCATTGTCCCTGTGATGCCCCTCCCTATCTCAGCTGCTCTCCTCGCAAAGTCAGACCTTGCCCCTTTCCGTGAACCATGGGCCGCTCCATTGGGCGATCCATTCGCAGCTCTCCTCTGAGATTCGGTCAGCAGCGACTGCCGTTGCGCTCCGACCTTGGTGGCATTTCTGGACTTCTGCGCCTGCGCAAGGACAGCCCTGAACTCCGCAGTCCGGTCTTGTATGCTATTTGTCACCATTGCTGACGGCTGGGTTCTACCGATCCATCGCTCTCGTTCTATAATTCGGGCAAAGAAGGCCTCGATCCCTGAGCGATCAGCGATGCAAGGCAAGTATCCTACTGAATAGGTAGTCCTCAATTTCGATCCTGTCTCATAGGCAATTCGTAGACGGGAGCAGCGGTAGATATTCTATTGGGGTTGTGAAGAAATAGATCGAACAAAGGCTGCTAAGCGGGATCTTTGACTGGGCTTGTGTTATTGAGTGATAATCACCAGTAGGAGTTGCTTCAATGTGGCTTGTCCTCCAATATCTCAAGAAAAAAAGGAGCCGGTAAAACTATTGTTCCGAACTTCATATTGGCGCATCGAAGAAGTTGACAGTCTGTGCTGTGCCAGGTTTTATATGCTTCGCTTTCTTGCATATTCCTCTCGCAGATCCCTAATAGCTGAGCCTTGCTGCTACGTTTGAAAAGAAAGTGATTTTTTCTGAGCCTGAAAAGCTGTATTTCGGGCGCTCTTGATGAATAGCTTCATGCCGACCCCCCATCCGCATTGGGAAGCCTGACCATTTCTCCTTTCTCAATACAGGAAGCGTGCGATTGGTCTTGGTTGACTCGTTGCTGCAGCCGCCCGCGGACATCTCACGCTCGAGGCTTTTTCATGGCCTTTTCCTCGAATACGACTGTGTGGCGAGCCCCTCCAAACTTGCTCCCTTTGATGTGAACCAGCTGATTGCAGACCTTCGATATGTCTACGCCAACGTCTACTGGGGGACAGCCAATGTCATATAAAACAAATGTGAACCGCGCCAAAACCAAGCGTTGGGTAGAGGCAAAGTCATACTCGTATGATGGAGATGACTGGGGTGACGTTGACGATTATGATGAATATGGTGGCTACGATGAGCCCGCTCCACCCAACAAGCCTACTGGTCTCAGGCAGATGGGACAGTCCGCTCAGGATCATGGCGGGATCCAGGCCCAAGATCTCTACCAGTCGCCCGTGAGCCAAGATCAAACAAGAGGTAATCTCAACCAATCAAACACACAGCAGCCCCAGGGTGCACGCAGTGTCACAGGCCCGCCCATGGGGAGTATTCCAAACTTGCAGAATTCGGGTTCCTTCGATCGCGGAGACGAGCGTCGATCCTTCTCTACGGGTAGACCCCAGCAAGGTGGCTCCAGTGCGCCAGGTCGAGGGCCATTCGTGTCATCTGGCAACCACGGTGTTGAAGCACAGGATTTCTATCAGCAACCAACGCATACTAGTCACCCTAGCGGGCCTGCTCCTGGTCAATATTACCCAAATCAACCAGCTGGAGGGACATCCATGGAGCCACACCAGAGATCCGGCGAACGCTTACCGCAATCTCGTGGCAACATGGGCCTGCGCCCAGATCAATCGAGGAACGTAAGCTATGACAGTGGAGCACCGTCGATGACAAGCCAAAATTCCTCCCTTGACTTTCACGATAGACGGGACTTCTCGCCTTCCGCAATGCCACCCCCTTTACAACCTCGAAACTCACCCTCTCCACACAACGATCCACGAAGTCGTCTGCCACGAAAAAGTAGCCTTGGCCTCCAGAATCAGCCAGCCCTACCGTTTGATCCCCAAGCACCCCCTTCAGGTGTTCTTGATGGTCGCACAGACGCGGCGCAAAGACCACGAACAGGCAGCTCTTCGTCCGGGAAAGCGCTCCCGTTCGTGCGGCCAGCAGACATCTACAAGCGCATTGAAGAAGAACGAATACGAGAGAGGCAGTCGCAGGACTCGTCTAGACCGAGTATGGATGCGATCAACACGGCTGCTGATCGCCCAATTCCAGATGCACGGAGAGACAGCGAGTCCTACCAACGAGCCAAGCCTACATCGAATCCCATCACGGAGCGCAAAAATGATATTGGCTTGGAAAGTCTCAGTGACAGTGGGCAGGGTCCCCCTGGCGCAATGGGCCAGAAACTCAGGTCGACATCTAAGACATTCGAGATCAAGAAACCATCACAGACCTCGTCCTCTCAGCCTTCGAGCCTTTCTCCAGGACTCATGTTGCCAGATCCCACTCGCCTGTCTGGCTTTGGAGAGGGATTTGGCGAGTCCTTCATGGACAGCGATGGTGCTTTCGGGGGTCTTGGGCGTGGTTCCGTTCCAGCCACGCTGGTAGAGGAGCCATCGGTCAATCCCCAGCTTGAAAGTCGGCCAAATGAGGATTCAGGTCTTCAGCACCAGCCATCGAAAGGCTTTACGTCCGCAGTTCACCAGGCTTTTGACACAGCACAGGATCAGGTGCCTCCAACACCAAGCTCCACAGCAGATTCATCTATTGGACGAAGCGCTAGTGGTGGTACCAGCACCGTCAGCCCAATCATGAGCCGAGGCCCAAGTGCGATTGATCGAGATCGAGGTGGCGAGCTTCCAAGTATTGACGACGTAACGACGCCGACTCAAGATCAGGAAGATGTCGATACCGGCAAGCTGCCGACGTCGAAGAGAAATTCACATCTCTTTGCACAGCATGCAAGAGAGACAGGGCCAACGGAGGATTACGTAGAGGAGCCTCCTCCAGGTTTCAAAATGGGCCATCGAAGAGACTCTGGTACACCAAGCCCAGATAACAGCCCTGCCAGAACACCTGCACTTGCGTCAATGAGCCACCTCAGGCATCCTGAAGCGGTGGATCTAGCCGAAACGACACCTACACCCACAGACTCTGTCCCTAGCGCCAGCAACAGTGTACGGGAGTCTGAACTTTCCACCAAAGACGATGTAGAGAGCATCTCCAAAGCTCCAAACGCTTTGACAAAGCATGATACTGCTCGACGCTCCCATGCCGACTCCCCGTCCTCACCTGCTCATTCTTTTCTTCGTCAACGTACAGATTCTGCAGGTAGTGGGCGCGTAAAGGACCTCGCCGGCAAGTTTGAGGGCAACAGCCGTCCCGAATCTAGGACTTCAAATACCACGCCTCGGGCCAGTGTTTTAGGCCCTGGTGCGTATGTTACTAACGAACCAGTCACGTCGAGGCCCCAGAACGATCGTATGGAAAGCTTCAGACCCCAATTACCAGGTGGCTGGGAGTCCTCCATGTCGATTGCTCCTACTTCAGCAGCTTCCCAAGACTCTACTCGGAACGCACCTAGTCCTCGTGTTCTGGCACAGGCTACGTCCAATCGAACATCACGAAATCCTTCTCCAGGGAATAGAGAGCAACGCAGTGCAGACAACACAGGGGAAAGCCCGAGGCATCCATTCTATGCCGCCGCTGAAGCCGCCAGTGTGCCAGCTGGCGCCCCTATCGCAGCCTATAGGACTAGAGAAAGCTATAATACAATGCCCATCTCCAGGGATTCACTAAAGGGTGACAAAGAGAGAATTGCTGCAGATAAAAGATCTTTGGAGTCTCACCTTGTTGAGCCGAACGTCCCGAGCGATACACCTCCCACAAATGAGGGCGATGCAACGAATCCTGCCCATTCAGGCTTCTCGAACTATAGACCTACCCACAACGTGTCTTCAGCGGCAGCAAGCCTATCCAGACAGCCAGACTCTTTGCCAGCTTTGAGCACAAATGTTCAACCTCATCAATACGAATCAGACAGGCTTCGTCGAGAAATTGTCAAAGAACTCAGCCCTGGGGTAGGGAGCGAGCCAACGACAGCAGAATCCGATTCGCCAAATCAAGCATCCTCTCGATACACAACCAACGAAAGTCTGAAATCAAGTGATGTCACCCCAGGAGCCTTGCCTAGTGCCTATGACAGTTACTGGAACGAGGACAGCGATGAAGCGTCCAGCAGATCTAGTCATCGGCGCGGCCAGCCTCTACAGACTACAGACCTGGAGAACACTCGGACATCTCCAGCCAATGATCAGCCTTCCATTGGTGTCGCAAACCAGCAGGCGAAACCTGCTGTTTCTCAGTCCGCATCCCAGCCAAAGCAGCAAAAGCCGCAAAAGCCAAACGTTCTTGCGCATCGCTTTTCATGGGAACAACCACTTGCGGACTTGGACTCGCCGACGGAGCCACTGCAAGCTGAGTCGATTGCTGGAGAGCGGCAGCCAGAAGTTGGGCCGCCCTCAAGCTTCCTTGAATCTCAGGTGTACCCTGAAAAGCATGCTCCTGCGCCCCAAGTAGATTCCAGGACACCAACAGGGCCACCAGAGCATCAGAAGGACATCAAACAGTTACCGATGTCGTCGCTCCCCCCACTAGACGCACATCCATCTCCCAGTTTGGATTCGCGTTCCCCGTACGATGGCCGCATAGAAACCGAGAAAGCACTCCCAAGCTATCCTGCAGCATCGAATACCGGCGTCGGGAAAGCCAGCGAGTCCATGGCCACAGACCCGCCCCAACCTGTCGGTCAGACCCCAGCCGCTCTTTGGCACCAAGATCAAAACGCACAACTCAACAGAGAGCCTTCAGCTGATCCAGACGTCCCAAAAACCCCCCTTTCTTCTCACGAGCCACCTCAGACGACTATAGGGTCTCAAACTCACCTTCCGCCCGCGGCGCCTCTAACGCAGGCCAAGTTTCCAGCGTTCCGGGAGATCACTGCCCTCAAAAGCCCAGCAGAGCGCATAAGAGCTTTCAATGACACTCGAGAGCAATTTGCAAACATGAATACTGGATTGCAGCACTGGCTCGCCGTCAATTCAACGAGCCTGTCTGAACACGACGATGTTCTCAAGAATGGGGGTATGACTGGCGCGTTCAGAGCTGGCCACAAAGCCTCGCAGTCCAAATCTAAACTGGGCGGCCTCATGACAGCCCCGAATTCTCAACCCTATTATCAACAGTATCTAGATGCTACTCCTCAGTCCGGGAACTCTGCAAGTACTCCCGGCGGCGCTGCCCCAGGCCAGTCACCACCACAGGGATTCCCAACGTCAGCTGGCTCGAGTGGGAAAATCTCAAGCCAGCAGGTCCAGGCTAAAAGCAAGGAGCTTCTCCAAAGCGCCGGCAAATATGGTGGAAAGGCAAACGTTGCAGCAAAAGGCCTATTTTCCAAAGGAAAGAGTAAGCTAAGAGATGCAAGTGGTGGGAAAAAGGTATAGCTTCTCCTTTCTTACTCTGATCCTGCTACATTCTTATACCTTTGTAATGGGTGTTGGAAAGGGGGCCTAGCGTATGTATTCTACTGGATGAAGAGATGCACTGTGCAAAATACATGTCAAGGCTTTTCTCTCCACGCTTCCAATGACTGACCCTTGCGGTTTCCTTTTGCAGTAATTGATGCTTGTTTTGTGTCAGGCTCCGCACTCTGCCAGTCAACCTACTGCCATAGAGAGCATGCAGCCACATCGTGCAGATGCTCAAGGCCAAACGACATCGAGACCCGAGTATGAATCGAGCCAGCCAAACCCAGATCTCAATACAAAGAGCAGTCAAACAGTCCCTCATATCGACACTGCGAATGCAGCACGCGATGCACCATCTATACACAGCGTCACTCAAAGTCAACTTGGGGACGACGAAAGAAGCGAAACATCGATGGCGGACAGGAGCGAACGACTCCCACGTTCCTCGCGACTATACCGTAAAGGTGATCCCTCTGGAGCCAGGAAGGAAGAAGCCCCCAAATTGGCTACTGTGCCCGGCTCCGGTGGCTATATTCCTGTCCAATTTACCAGTGGCACGGCCTTTGACAAATCTGAAGAAAGTGCAGTGCAGAGTCAAAGCCCTAGGTCAACGGGAAGCAGCAACAAGACTCCTACCCAGACCAATTTCGACACCTCAAGAATGCCCCATATTCCACTGGCGACTGGAAGAGAAGACCGTTTGCAAAACCAAGCTGTTGATCTAGACAGCGACGACAATCGCCAATCCGGGCCAGCCCATGTAGTCAACACGTCCAGTGGCGTATCAGGACCTCAGACTTCGGTTCAGCCCTCAGCCACTGTAAATGCCGATGAAGCTGCTACGCGAAGGTTGCGGCCTACCAGTCCTGACCGTGTCAATTTTGCCCAAGCCCCATCGTCCGAGGATTCACGTGACATGGCTTCTACTCGAGGCGAACATGGTCAGCCGGGTTACGCCAGATCTGATGAGCGTCACACTCCCGTATCTGATTCCCAACCTGAGACGCTTGTCAATCAGGACGAGGCTGGAGAGCCAAGGAGTTCGCTTCTTAGCCGCAATAGTATCCTCACTGCTCCTGGTCCTCCCGTTTCACCACTTCCGATCCAAGGATATTCCGACCAACGACCAAGTCTGGAAAGCCTTCCAAGTCGTGATGGCCTTCCAAGTCGTGATGATGATGCTGATAGACCACCATCACCGATGTCACCCCAGTTTCCCATCCAGCCAAACACGGAGGCTCGTGGTCGCTCAGTTGTCCCGGTCCATCATGGTATCGGCCATGATTTCGGACCTGAGACCGACATGGAACGAGCTCGTCGCAGATCCCGATCTTTTTCAAGGCCTTTCAACGAACCGGAGGATCGGCGTCGCTCACAAGGGCCTGATCTACAAGATCATCCTGCCTTCCAGCGGCAACCGTCTGCAGAGGATCTCGCTATGCCGGAAGGATTTTACCCCAATAGTACTTCTCCTCGTGAAGCTCTTCTACCCCGTCAGCAAGCTCCTGAATATGCCTTGGAGGGAGTGGGCCCACCGGAATTCCCACCTGTTCAAAATAATCCGCGGTCACGTAGAGGCTCGCGCAGTTCAGCATTCTTGAAATCTTTTAGGAAATCGTACACAGATCCTGATAGCCCAAGTTTGCCAGCTTCATCCGGTGACCATCTGGATGATTCTCCAGCCGGTTCCTCGTCCAACATCGGTACGAGAAGTAAACGCTCCAGCATGTTTCACCTCCGCAAGAGTCAAACGGATCTTACGAATACCCAGTCAGCTCCTAGATCTAGGTCATCCACCGTCACCCAGCTTCCTGGACCAGCTCCAGTACCAGCCGCAAAACCGACTGCTACTGAGGAAGATGATGAGTTTCCCATGAGGGCAAAATCCAGGTCGTCCACTGGTTTCAGCAAGAAACTTCAGCGGTCATCAACGGCGGCAACTGGTAAGGCCGAAGGTGAGGGTGAAAAGAAGAAGAGGTTCTCTGGTATTGGGAGCCTATTCGGGCGAAGTCAAAAAAGGCAAAGCACTGTCGACCATTCGAGCAAAAGCTCGAAAGACAAGATTGGAGCGCAACCTCAGCGTTTAGCATCCTCTAGTCAAGGACACAAACCTCAGCGTAGTATGGCGAGCACTTCGCAGCAAGAGCCATTTACGGACAGGGCACCATCCATTGAGCAGCCACCGGTCGAAGGCTTCTACGCTCCGCAACGAGCAAGCTCGCGTCAGAAAGGTCCTAGCATGGCCGATCGTGTTCAGCGGCCGCGTACCACGCGAGCGCCGTCGTCATCTACCCGTGCTGATATGCCTGCCTACGTGCAAGACTCGTCGCTTCGCCAGCCTGGCTCGCCGCCAATTCCTCCACAAAGTGCCAAGAGCACCCATTCCTCCATTGACTTCCTTCGAAAGGCATCCCAGAGTGCCTCCAATGACCTTCCAACAAACAGAGCGGCAGGAAGCGAAGCCAAGGACAAGACTAGTGCATGGACGCGGTTTTCAACCTCAACGCATGGTCGCGCAAAAAGCCGGCATTCTCAGACAGAGCGATTGGATCGCGGAACATCGAATGCATCACCAATCATAAGGCCTTCAAACGCAAGAGCGACCGCCCCTCCGCAGGATCTGCACCCGCATCCAGCTCGATCAGACTCGCCTGCCCCACCTCCTCCCCCACCGAAGGACGAATGGCACCGCGCTCGCCCAAGACAGTCGAGCCTGAACGCTAACGCTCAGCAGCCTCAGCATAATCCTCTGGGATCGGCTCAGGTATCACCTCCGCTACCCGAGCATGGACAACAACGCTACTTTCTACCTCCCTTACAGACCGATGTTCCTAGTCCGTCCTTGGGTCCCATTCGATCTGGCTTGAGCAGTGGCGACCCTCAGAGTGGCTCCAGTAACAGACCTCTCGTGAGTCCCGCGGAGAAACGCAAAAGCCGACAGCGTGAGATAGAGAATGCACCTCTGAGCGCGGGAAGTAATGCTGGGAGTCGTCCCATGTCGCCAGAGGAGAAGAGAAGGAGTCGGCAGATTGAGATAGAGACGGGTCACCTGAGCCCCGTAAGAAACCCTGTCAGAAGGGCAAAGGAGCAGCATAATCTGAGCCCTGAAGATGACGAAAGGGTCGTCATGAGTGCTACGAGTTTCCCTGGGCAGGAATGGCAGCCTGGGGGAGCTTATGGAGGCTACTAGGAAGGCGTTCTAAGTAGGGCAGTCATCCACCTTTGGAGATTGACTTCATTTGGTTTGTAATGAATCGTACTTGGCCTTCAATAGCGATTTGGCAATCCACCGTGAATAAACGAGAATCAACACCTCCCTGACCATCGGAAAAGTTCCAAGCAAATATTGTGAGATGGGTGCCTACACTCGCCACATACAGAACCTCGGAAGCTGTACTACTCAGGGAGCAGTCCCAAGGGTGGCTCGGCGTGTATATCACGTGACGATATACACAGCCACATATTTGCACAGGCAATCAATAATGGCAACTCCAGAAGTTGTACAATTGCGATCGCATTCGAAAGAGTGATGCAATTTGTCATGCGTTAAGAATTTGCACGACTCTGCTGCCTTTGGAGATTCAAACTCTCCACCTTCACAGCCGTGGTCGTACCAGCGCAAGAATGAGGATGACGGATCATGGAGGCTTAGATGAGGGAGGTCTTCTTATATGCTACGGCGACGGTGACTCCGGATGATTAAGAGATAAGATTTTGGGGGAGTGAAAGGTATATCTGTCGTCTTCGCTAGGCAACCAGAGCTTTGGACTGCGAAAAGGATTGCAGTCTGAGGAGCGATGTCTTAAATTCCAAGGCTATGTCAAGGGCAAAGAGCAAGAGGCAAGATGGGCGCGGCATCCGGCGCTCGGTCAGTCTGATCGCCAACCCTCGTCACAGTCATTCTTGACTGAGAAAATTGTAGAGCCAAAGCTGGCAAAGTATGGAGTATTACATATGCCATGTTCGCTTTCCGATGCACGAAAACTCTTCTTTCCCACGATCGGTAGATGAGTCTTGGGGGGTGGATAGTAGCGCTTAAAAAGATAGGAGGCCGCAAGGTTATGCTTGACATGGAAGAAATTCGGGTGATCTGCAGCCGGATGAATCTGATTGGTGGAAGATCTAAGCGCTTTGAATATCTTTCAATCACTGGCTGATAGTGAGTGAAAAGGAGCAGCTCCCATGCCCAGCGTCAAACAAGACTTGTTCCAGGTCAAGCGTACAGCGGTCGCGACTGCGGCCAGCATTGGCACCTCCTCATTCGATCATTCTTCGATTCTTGTGGGGTTAGCCATGAATCCATGATCTCGTGCCCTGTCAACTTGTCAATCAATAGGGGAGGCAATCCTGCTGCACAGCCCCACCCACTCCTTGGCCAACCGCCATTGAGATCACTCCAAGACTCCTTAGACTCTCGTAGCACTGCTGCCGCTCAACACATTCTTTTGCTTTCTCCGGTGAACAGGTTCGCCTCATTATAAGCCTACAGTCATCTCAGCCTTTTGTCCCGATGTTACTGCACAGCGTCTACAGCCCCTCTGCTTCCGTGACCACTTCTTGCATATCTGCTGTTGCACCGACCTCCTATCTTCGGGCGTTGAGGCATTCAGGAGGCTCAATAACGAGGGCGTTCCTCAGAATATGACTTCCCATAGACTACTTGCCCCTCCAATATCAATTAGGACCAACGTCAGTCATTCTGAAGGATCCTGGCAAGCGAGTACTGACATGTCGAAGATTCATCATGAGAACAGGAGCTCAACCGATGGTGAAATATCTCCTATCGACGACTCCGAGGCAGGCCCCTCACTCCAACTATCTCCGCCATCACCTACAGCACAGTCCTTAGGTGGCGATACCCTTCGATCAAGGTCCGACTCTTTCAACTCGACGACAGCCTTCTCAGAAGCAGAAACGACTCGCTCAAGAGCAAACTCAGACATCAAGACGATACGTTCGAGATTCGAGGGCGATGAGTTGACGGCCGAAGAGGCTTTGAAGCCGGACAAGACCAATCAAAAGGATTTCGAAGTCTCCAACAACCCCTTCGCCTTTTCCCCCGGACAATTGAACAAGGTCTTGAATCCCAAATCTTTGGCCGCCTTCAGAGCGTTGGGTGGGATCCGGGGCCTCGAGGAGGGCCTACAGACGGACCTGGTTGCCGGATTGAGTGCTGATGAATCCGCCGTTCGAAGGAGAGTTACCTTGGAGGAGGCACGGCGGGCCGCGACTGAGAAGAAGCAGTCATCAACCACAGTCTCAGATAATCAGCATCTTCCTGCGGCAAACGACCATGAAAACAAAGGCCAATATCACGATCGGCAAAAGGTTTTCAAGGATAATCGGCTACCGGTGAAGAAATCCCTGAACATATGGCAGCACTTCTGGATCGCAGCTCAGGATAAGGTCCTCATCATTCTGACAATCGCAGCTGTTGTCTCACTAGCCCTTGGCATCTACGAAGCTGTCGAACAGAAAGCGCCCCCTCCCGGACAGCCAGACGAAGGCCCATCAGTCGACTGGGTCGAAGGTTTGGCTATTGAAGTCGCAGTCGTGATTGTCATTCTTGTCACTGGACTGGGCGATTATCGCAGGGAGAAACAATTTACCGTACTCAATGCGAAGAAGGAAGACCGGCAGGTCAAGGCAATTCGCTCCGGCAAATCTGTGTTGATATCCGTGTTTGATGTCATGGTTGGTGACGTCCTTCATCTTGAATCTGGCGATTCGATCCCGGCGGACGGAGTGCTCATAAGCGGTCATGGCATTCGATGTGACGAATCATCAGCTACTGGAGAATCGGACGCGATGAAGAAAACAGATGGCCACGACGTGTGGTCGCGGATCCAGAATGGCACTGCGACTTCGAAGCTGGATCCTTTCATCATTTCTGGCAGCAAAGTCTTGGAGGGGGTGGGAACGTATCTTGTCACGTCCGTTGGTGTCAACAGCAGTTTCGGGAAAGTCATGATGGCTGTACAGACGGAGGCGGAGGAGACACCACTTCAAGTGAAGTTGGGTCACATGGCGACTTGGATTGGATATCTCGGAACCGCCGCTGCCGGTCTTCTCTTCACCATCCTTCTCATCCGCTTCCTGGCCAACCTTTCCTCGAATACTGCGACATCAGCTGTCAAAGGCTCTCAATTCCTGGACATCCTTATCGTTGCTATCACCATTATAGTGGTGGCAGTCCCTGAAGGTTTACCAGTGGCTGTCACTCTCGCTCTTTCTTTTGCCACCAAGAAAATGCTCAAGGAAAATAATCTCGTTCGCCATCTTCGCGCTTGTGAGACCATGGGCAACGCGACAACAATATGCTCGGACAAAACCGGAACACTGACGCAAAACAAGATGACCGTCGTTGCCGGAATGATGGGCTCCAACGTCCAGTTCGACAAGAACGTTCAGCAAGACGAGGAAGAAGCACATCAATACCGATACTCATCTGTGTTTGATCGCATGTCACTTGACGCGCGCACGTTATTGTTACAATCTTGTGCCATCAACTCCACCGCTTTCGAAGGCGAAGAAGATGGCAAATTTACCTTCATCGGCTCCAAGACTGAGACCGCTATACTTGGTATGGCGAAGGAACAGCTGGGTATGGGTCCAGTCGCGGAAGAGCGAGCTGGAGCTGAGATCGTCCAGCTCATTCCATTCGACTCCGACCGCAAGTGCATGGGGGTTGTTATCCGACTCTCATCAGGCACTTATCGTCTGCTCGTCAAAGGGGCTGCCGAGATTCTAGTGGAAAAATCGACATCCACGTTGTCAGATCCTTTCGCTCCGTCGGTCAGCCAGATCGACATGTCAGGCGAAGCTAAAGGCAGGGTGATGAAAGGGATCAATGACTTTGCCGCAAACTCACTCCGCACCATTGCTTTTGTCTACAACGACTACCCACAATGGCCCCCTATCGGTTCAAGAACATTGGAAGACGATCGGTCAATGGCAGTCTTTGAAGACGTGTTTCATGACATGAACTTTCTTGGTCTCGTTGGAATACAAGATCCCCTGAGGGATGGCGTGTCCAAAGCAGTGAAGCAATGTCAAGACGCTGGTGTCTTTGTCCGAATGGTAACCGGCGATAATGTGATGACAGCAAGCGCCATCGCCATTCAGTGCGGTATCAAGACGCCAGACGGGGTTGTCATGGAAGGCCCCAAATTTCGTCAACTATCCGATGCTGAGATGGACGATGTACTCCCACGTCTACAAGTCTTGGCCCGCTCGTCTCCAGATGATAAGCGGATTCTCGTTTCGCGCCTGAAGCATCTTGGTGAGACGGTCGCTGTGACGGGAGACGGGACTAACGACGGACCCGCCTTGAAGCTCTCCGATGTTGGATTCTCAATGGGCATCGCCGGTACCGAAGTCGCCAAGGAAGCCAGCGCTATCATTCTCATGGATGACAATTTCTCTAGTATCGTCAAGGCCATCATGTGGGGCCGCTCTGTGAACGACGCGGTGGCGAAGTTCCTTCAGTTCCAGATCACGGTCAATATCACCGCCGTGGCCCTTGCCTTCATCTCTGCTGTCTCATCATCAACTGGGCACTCGGTCCTCTCTGCAGTGCAATTACTATGGGTCAATCTTATTATGGATACCTTTGCTGCCCTAGCTCTTGCAACAGACCCTCCAACGGAGAAGATTCTGGATCGAAAACCGACACCGAAGAGCGCACCTCTTATTACCACCAATATGTGGAAGATGATCACCGGTCAGGCAGTGTATCAATTGGCCGTCACCCTTGTGTTATACTTTGCCGGTCCTCATATCTTCGACTACTCGCAGAAAGCGCTCGACACCGTGGTCTTCAATACCTTTGTGTGGATGCAGATATTCAATCAATTCAACAATCGTCGGCTTGACAACAAGCTCAACGTCTTTGAGGGCATCCATCGGAACTGGTTCTTCATGGCCATCAGCTTGATCATGGTTGGTGGACAAATCATGATCATCTTTGTGGGTGGAGCTGCTTTCCAAATCCAGGCGCTCACTGGGCCACAATGGGCAGTAAGCATACTTTGTGCACTGCCCTGCTTCGTATGGGCCATCGCATTGCGCTGCATCCCAGACAAGTATGCCGCTGTGGTCTTTGGGATTGCTGGCCGGATTTACTTTTTCTTCTACCGACCAATGATCAAAGCACTATCATTCGTCTTCAAGCCGATTGGCAAGATAACGAAGGTAGTGTCGGCGCCAACGAAGCGGTTCTCGAAGCGAACAAAGGCAGCAGTCTTCCGCAAAGGATCCGTGGCCGACAAGGCCTCTGATGATGAGGAAGCCGGCGTGAAGATGACAGATGTAGATGCTCCAGTCCCCCAGACGCCGGTCAAGCAGAAGAGCCCTATCACACCACCTCCACCGGATGTCATGGTGTCTCCACCGCCTCCGATAACTGTGAGTGCAGTGTGAGATGCCCCGGTTGTCGCGACATGAACAGATTAATTGTCTTTGGCTTCAAGCGTCGGCGTTGGTGGGAAGTTACATACTCATGCATCTTATGGGAATACGGACTTGTGACTGTCCTTGTGATATAGCATAGCGTTGGATGTTAAATATCTAGAAGTACATATAACATTGGAATCAAGAACGCCAGACCTTCCATCTTCATCAGCCGGTCAATACTCCTCCAATTGAATTGTAAATTCACTGAAGTGAGACTAAGTGGAAAATTTAGCATCATTCTGACCCCTATTCATTCATGTCTCTACGAATATCAGATTTCCCAAACAAGGAATTAGCTCCCCCAAACCCAATCTAGCAGGAGCTGTCCGAGTATTAACATTCATGATATAGACGCCAGCGATAAATTATCTCAAGCACCCTTTCACAATTGCGAACAATCCCTTACAACATGCCGATGCACAACCCCTTCCGCCGCAAGACCGCCGTCTCCTCCTCTTCATCCAACCCATCTCCAGCATCATCATCATCCGGACTCCTGCCCCCACCCACGCCGCTCGACCTGCTCCGCTACCGCTCCCACCACGGCGTCAACCTGGGCTCGATCTTCGTGCTCGAGAAATGGCTTTTTCCGGGCATGTTCGAGCATGTCACCGGGGCGGAGGGGGCGAGCAGTGAGCTGGATGCCGTGACCGCGTGAGTCCAATTCCAATTCCCTCCTTTCTGTGTTCTCCGATATTTCTTTCCGACTCGTCTCTACACGTTTCGGGGGGGTGGTTTGGTTACTCCACGTTGTTATCTTGCTCCATTTCTGTACCCCCTTTTCATCTCTCTTCGGTTCTTCATCTTCCCCATCTCCCTATTTCTCCTACCCTCTCCTCAACCACAACAAGAAGAAAAAGGAAGGAAGAAAAAGGGTGGATGTGTATATGGCCTCGAAACCAACGAAACTTCCAACAGGTCCGTCCAGGCAATCGGTCTCAACCCCACCCGCCAGCGCTGGGAATCCCACTGGCAATCCAACGCCCTCGCTGACGACACCGAGCTCGACGCTCTAATCACATCCGCGAAGATCACGACAATCAGACTCCCCCTCGGACATTTCACGCTCGGCCCGCGGTTCTGCGCCGACACGCCCTTTGCGGGTGTGGGGGACGTGTACCTGAATGCGTGGGGTGAGGTGCTGAAGCTGTGTCAGCGGTTGTGGGAGAGGGAGGTCGGGGTATTGTTGGATCTGCATGCGCTGCCGGGGAATGCGAATGGGAGGGATCATGGGGGTACGGGTGATGGGGAGCCGGGGCGGTTTTGGGGGAGTAAGAGGTCAGTATCAGATCCTGCGAGGTTTTTCCTCCCTCCCACATAGCCTGAATCTTAAGACGTTTGGGGTCTTTTCTTCTTGCTCTTGTTGTTTGGATTGATGGTTTGGGAAGGACCTGATGTTGGTATCTGACTTATTACTTTACACAGGTACATGGAGCTCGGGATCAAGTGCGTGGAGTTCATGGTTCAGCAAGTGGCAGACGGTAGGGTGGCCGGCTGCGTTGGCGTCCAGATCATCAACGAAGCCCCCTACGCCGGGTGGGATCAGCTCAAGATGGGCAAGTGGTACGACAAGGTCTTGGAGGCAGTGAGGAGGATCGACCCAGAGGTGCCGATCTACGTGAGCGATGGATGGGATCCCAAACGGGCGGTGCAGTGGAGCAGGGAGAGGTCGCGGATAGAGACTAAGGGAAATCCACTGGTTGTGGCCATGTCAAAGTATTATTGCTTCTCCGAGGCAGATCGGGGTAAGAGCCCAGAGGATCTGATTCAGGGGTTGGAGAAATGGGATCAGGTGGATGAGGCGAAGGCTGAGGGTGGGGATGTTGGTGGGAAAGGTGCTGTGGACACGATCGTCACGGAATGGAGCTGTGCGCTGGATGAAGGATCATGGAGGCAGTATCAGGGGCAAAGCAGGGACGAGGTGCACAGACGGTTCGGCAATGCCGAGTGCGAGGCATGGAGGAGGGCGACAGGGGGAGCCTTCTTCTGGACGGCCAAGTCGCAGTATGATCTCGGTCACTGGAATTTCTCTCCCATGGTTTCGGGAGGCTTGGTGACTGCGCCGGCGCATTTTGATCTCGACTTCTCCCAGGCCGGCTCCCAATGTGGGAAGGCATCGGCTCAGATGGGGCAGAAGAGAGAGGAAGCACTCCGATCGCATAGCAACTATTGGGACAGCACCTCGCCTGGAACCAAGTTTGAACACCATCGGTTTGGGCAAGGTTGGGACCAGGCCGCTGCTGATGTGATGGCTTTCTTCATGGCACGAGGAGAATTTGATGGTGGCAAGGACCAAGGTCACAGGACTGGAGGCGACACTATAGGCTTGTTGGAGCTGTGGATACTCAAGAGGATGCGCCAGGCTCAGCAGGCGGGTCCATGTGTGTGGGAGTGGGAGCATGGCTTCCGGCAAGGGCGCAGTGCTTGTGAGGAGATACTGATGAAATAGATCCTTTTGTCTGTGTGAGCAAGCAAGCAAGCAAGGCGTCCAGGAGCAACGGCATAGAACATATCAGCCGTTCTTGCTGCACTAAGAGTCCATTCAGGTAGAGAGACGAAAGTCTATATTCAGAGTTCCTCCGTCAAAGAGGCATAATGCTCCCTTGCAAACATTGAGTAGCAAGTCTTCCTGGCACCGACGCTTGCTTTGCTTGAATGCAAAATCATTTACCTGGGCATGCAATGTATGTCTCCTTGAGCGAGGAACTTTCCCTCCCCTTCGTTCCTCATCAGCAAAGCAGGACTTTCAGCCCTCCTTTGGCTTGTAGGCATCCAGCTTGTTCAACCATGACTGAACATATTTCACAAGCTCTCGTCTCTTGTTCCTCAAATGATCGTCTCCCATGGTCTCCACGCCATCGAGCTTGATCAGCACCTGCGCCAAGGTAGTCTCGCTGAGCTTCTTGTATTCTTGGTCTCTGGCCTTTTTATCAGTGGGGGGAGAAGCAAGGAAGACCTCGATCAAGGGCAGTAAGGAATCAGTAAAATTCAACTCTATTGACTCCAGCATCTCGCCCGGGGTTGATGGCTTCTTTGCTGCTGGTGCTGGGCTGGCATTCCTCGACGTTGCAGGGCCGGACGGGGCGGGTGGAGCGAGGTTTGCCGGACGACTACTGTCCCCCTCTGGCCTGACGCCTTCCTCACGCTCCCGCTTCTTCTTGCCCGATCGGTGATTCTTGCGCTTCTTCTTGCCATCGTCCCGCGAGGACGTATCGATCCCGAGGCCGTTGGCTGCTGTCACGGAATCGCTGCCTTCATCACTGTCGCTGCTGCCCCCATCGGCTCGCATCGGCTCCGACGAGACCACGCACATGACCTCGCTGTTCTGCTTGAGATTCTCGTGCCGGCAGGTCGAGGCATCGTCGCGCATCTGCTTGCCCTTGTAGAGCAGCTTCACCCGCCTCGGGTCGTCCACATCCAGCTGGTGGGCCGCCGCTCGCCTCAGATCGCGGACGTTCAGCCGGGCCTCGGAGATGGAGAAGGCCGGGAAGGGAAGCGGGTAGGTCTGGCCCTTGTGCTTCAATATTATGACATCGGGCTCGAGGTCGGCATCGTCGTCCAATCGCGGGCTGGTCCGACTTTCGTGGCGGGGCTGGTGCGAGGGATGACGAGAGGTGGTCGTGTTGTACTGGGAGGGGAAACCATAGCTATCCTGCCTGATTGGCTCGGCAGAACGATCGTCATCCCCACGCAGGTAGCTGTAATCGTCGGTGGTGATTTGCGGAGGACCGGAGCGGTTGTAGAAGGAGGTGAAGGGAGAGTAGCGGCCCGAGGAGGGCCACCAGGACATGAGCGCGCCGAGAAAAAAGATCAGGGGAGCAAGGAGGGCGATGAGAGTGGTGGTGTTGATCTCGGAAGATTTGGCGACGGCTTTTTCCAGGAACGTTGCCTGTTGCTGGGGCTGCTTGTGGTGGGGCAGGCTGCGCTGGACAAGATCGAGGGCGATGGCGATGTGGGTGCGCACGGCAGAAGGTAGGCTGGAATATAGCGACTGCAGCTGATCTGAAGTCGGCGTATATCGGTCAAGCAATGATGAGGAAGCCACGATGACAGGTATGCTGCATAGGGATTGGAAGAGTAGAAAGAAAGAAAAATTCGGTGATGTCGAGGTCAAAGTGGGATGGAAATTGTCAGCTCTTCTTTTTCCCGGGGGGGGGGGGGGGGGGGGTGGCGCGGGAGGATTCGAGGAATTCAGCCTGATCGGCCCTAAATTGTCATCAACATGATCACAGCAAATTATGTTGATCCGTCGAGTCATGCCAATCGATTGTTCAATGATGGTGAGGTTACGTCTAATAGACTTAGTGAAGCCTAGTATAGATACATCTATCTGAGAGGGTATCAGAAACGAGTGCTTCAAATATGCCAGCGCTCTATGTGCTCGAAGCCGTCAACTCATAAATCCCGATTTTTGGTTTCCTGATATCGAAGATTGTGCAGATTATACAAGCACATAGAGTGTGCTGAGGAACGAGAGACCAAAGATCATAGAGATCCAGAAGAGTACGTTCTATCCTCGTTAGCGACAGCAAACTTCATGCGCTTGCCAATGCTGGAGAACACGTACATTGAGCAATTGCCGACTTCGAACCACTCTGGTCCGTTGGACTGCCACAATGGGCAGCTGGAGCATCTGCGCGACAAATCCATACCCTCGGAGCTTCTTAGTTATGCAGCCCATGACAAGCTCATGACCGAATGCTGATACCAAGAAGGTGATGAATGTCGCCACGTTGCGTGACACGTACGGCCTCGACGCCCCATACACATGCCGTCGGAGGAAGTGATGGACCGGTAGGTTCCACTCTCGCGAAAATTCCAGCCTGTCCCTGCGTCAGCCGGCATCATGCACCATTGACCGTCTTCATACCAGTCACAAGAGTTCCACCAGTCCGAGTAGAAGTGCCGATCCGCAAAGCACGTAATCTCCGCGAATGCTCCCAGCACGTATTCGAAGATCACCAGGAACACCAACAGGAGTGTGACCATGAACGGGAACAGGAGCTCGCTGATGCTCTCCGCCAAGATGAGCCCCATCTCGAACCAGCTGTCAATAGCCTGAAGTCGGAGAGCCGAATCCCGCAGCACGGGGACGATGAACTCCTCGCTTGTCAAGGTCAGCAGGAATATGCACCCGAACACCGCCAGTGTCTTCCAGAAGAGCTCCATCCACTGTGTTTTCGGGGTCCGCGGATATTCGAGCTCATAGCACAGAGTGGGACAGCAGATGAAGTCTGCATAATTCGCCAATGACAGATTGGACGGGTAAGTGACTGAGCCGAGGGGAGACACGAGCTCCGTCGCGAGATCCGTTCGTAATTGGGTCAAATTCTGCTCATCAACCGATGCTTTCTTCTTCTCCGCTGCAGCATTGATATCATCTAATCCCGTCGACGAACTTGGGTATCGTACAGCCGCCGCGACATCTGCCGTCGATGGATTGTCCAGCGCCCTCAGCCGCTGCTGCGTATTGCTAAGGTGTCCATTGTAAAAGGCATAAGAGTGCATTTTCATAAGGATGGTAAGCGTGTGAAGTGTGAAGAACACCTGAGCGGTCCATGTCCAGTGCAGTATGAAAGGCCAACTGCACTCGTTAGCCGACTTGGTGGCGGTTTGGCGGAGATTGAGCGCACTTGACCCATAAGAGCAACCAGAGGACCTGAAATGCACTGTGAATCGGCATGCCCGCCATTCTCCATCTCATCAAGCCTTGGCTCCTTTGCACCAACCGCTGAAAGGGCACAGCCAACGCAGTGCTCCCAACCATGGCAGCATCGCTCAAACCCAACTGCCAGGTCTTGATGGTCATGAGATCCCACATCTGATGCCTCAACGGATAACCAGTATCCTTGATATTCCGGAGCATGGTGGTGATGACCATGATGGCCAAACCGATCCAGAACAGAACGAAGAACCCCCGGAAGTCCCGGTATTCGCTCCGCGGATCGAAGTGGGAGACGCGAGCTTCATACTCTACGGAAGGGAACAGGCGGTGTTTCTGCTCGGCGCGAATCTGTTTTCTGGCCGAAGAAGTGGCTTGAGCGGACGGGGGGGCGTCTGGGGGCAAGGGGGTGGAGCGGCCACTGAATGCAAGTCAGGCATTTCATTGAGCTACGGCAATAACGACATGGCATACCTGGAAAGTCCAGATAGCTGGCTGTGTGAACCTTCATGCTTGGAAGGCCTTTCCTCCGATTGGGCTCTGAGGACACCCGGATTCCCAGGTTTGAGCGGTCGAGGGCGGACGATGGAATCAGTCGTTCCATTCGCTACGGACAATGAGGATGACGAAGCCATGATGAGGATGGGGGAATTGTGAATGCAGTGTGATGATCACCGGTGGATGTAACGAGCCTGGGCATGAGGCACCGACTCTCACCACGTGTACATTGGGCCGAGTCAGGATTAGGTGTGGAAAGGTTCATGAAGGTTCAAGAGATGAGAAGGATTTAAGTCCTCCTCGAGTAAGCATTATGTCGGCGGGTGACTAGAAGTCATTCTTTATTCGCGAAACCAGCTGACGCTCGGCGGTCGGACAGATTCCAATCTTCCGAAGTGTATGTGTGATCGCCAACAAACCAGCAATAGACCAATATTGTTCTTATTATTTTTCCGCAGCCACGCGCGCGACGTCCAAGCTCTCACGTGGAAACTGACAAAGTCCGCCAGACAAACCCCGAAATAGGGCTGAAATTGAGCAACAATCGCGAATTGCCATATTGGTGATTGGTGTAGACCAAAGCACAAGGTGTAAAACTGCCTTCAGTACATTAAGTGAATTTTCGAGAGCATTCAAGCTCGATAGATGGGATCTTTGCCAGGTCTGATGATCTACCTAGCCACATGATGCCCCCGAGGGCTTGAATTCGCCTACCATGAGTTCACGTCAGTCCCCCCCTGCGTGCCTAGGGGCTCATACTGAAAGGGAGCTTAGTGAAGCAATTCATCCGCAATGTTCGAGCCTCCAAAACCATTGCCGACGAACGGTCTGTGGTGCAGAAGGAGAGCGCGGCTATAAGAGCCAGCTTTCGAGAAGAAAGCCATGACCACAATATCAGGTGGGAACGAAATCCGGTCGCCTTTGATGTCTGAAGAGCTGAACGGATCTGGCAGGCGCAACAATGTCGCCAAGCTCCTCTACCTTTTCACCTTGGGCGAACGAACGCATTTTGGGCAGATCGAATGTCTAAAGCTTCTGGCTTCTCCGCGCTTTGCGGACAAGCGACTGGGATATTTGGGGACAATGCTGTTGCTAGACGAGAACCAGGAGGTCTTGACCCTCGTCACAAATTCCCTTCAGAAGTAAACCCTTCGCCTTGACATTGGCAGGCTGGTTGGACTAATATCATGCCAGCGACCTCAATCACTCGAACCAATACGTTGTCGGCCTAGCCCTCTGTACCCTTGGAAATATTGCCTCCGTTGAGATGTCTCGTGACCTTTTCTCCCAAATCGAAACCCTTCTCTCCACAGCAAACCCGTATATTCGTCGGAAGGCTGCGCTATGTGCCATGAGAATTTGTCGGAAGGTTCCCGATCTGCAAGAACATTTCGTCGAAAAAGCCAAGATACTTCTGTCTGATAGAAACCATGGAGTGCTTTTGTGCGGTCTGACGCTAGTCACCGGCATGTGTGAGGCTGATGAAATCGAAGGCGGCGAGGAGGGCATCGTCGAGATCTTCAGACCTCTGGTTCCGGGTCTGGTCAGGACGCTGAAAGGACTTGCAAGTTCAGGATACGCGCCTGAGCATGATGTTAATGGCATCACCGATCCATTCTTGCAGGTCAAACTCCTACGCCTACTTCGAGTCTTGGCTCGCGGAGATGCTCATGCCAGCGAGCAAATCAACGACATTCTCGCACAGGTCGCTACCAACACTGAATCCGCCAAGAACGTTGGCAATTCAATCCTCTACGAATCCGTCCTCACCATCCTCGACGTCGAGGCCGACTCAGGCTTGCGCGTCCTAGGCGTGAATATCTTGGGCAAATTTTTGACCAACAAAGACAACAACATTCGATACGTAGCCCTGAACACCCTGATCAAAGTCGTCGCGGTGGAGCCGAATGCAGTCCAGCGACATCGCAACACGATCCTTGAGTGCTTGCGAGATCCAGATATTAGTATCCGAAGACGAGCTTTGGACTTGAGCTTCACCCTTATCAATGAAGGTAACGTTCGCGTCCTCATACGCGAKCTCCTGGCCTTCCTAGAAGTTGCGGATACCGAGTTCAAGCCAATAATGACAAGTCAAATTGGCGTCGCGGCTGACCGATTTGCACCCAACAAAAGATGGCATGTAGACACCATGCTTCGGGTCTTGAAACTAGCTGGCAACTACGTCAAGGAGCAAATACTGTCCTCCTTCGTCCGCTTGATCGCCACCACCCCGGATCTACAGACTTACTCAGTACAAAAATTGTACGCCAGTCTGAAGGACGACATCACCCAAGAAGGGCTCATCCTAGCTGGGTCATGGGTCATTGGCGAGTATGGGGACTCCCTCCTACGAGGAGGCTCGTACGAAGAGGAGGAACTTGTCCAGGAGGTCAAAGAGAGTGACGTCGTGGATCTTTTCAGCACCATCCTCGAAAGCGCCTATGCCACCCATACTGTCATCGAATATATCACGACTTCCGCCATGAAGCTCACTACCCGTCTCAAGGAGCCTGCTCAGGTGGATCGTATCCGACGTCTCCTCTCTAGTCGTACGTCTGATTTGAGCATCGAGATTCAACAACGAGCGGTCGAATATGGAAATCTATTTGCCTACGAAGACATTCGTAGAGGTGTGCTTGAGCGAATGCCGCCACCGGAGATCCGTGAGGAGCAGCGTGTGCTTGGCGAAGCAACACCCAAGCAGAAGAAAGCAGCGGCAAAGGGCAGAAAGCTGGCCAAACCGACGGAACAGGACATGCTGTTGGATCTGATGGGCGGGCCTGACTTACCAGCTTCAGATCTCAGTCCTGCCATCAATGGCAATCAAAACAACGCAGATCTCCTAGCCGACATACTTGGTGGTGGAGTATCGTCCCCTACTAACCCGCCACCACCATCTCAGAACCAGAACATGATGGACCTTTTCTCTGCTCAATCCACCGCCAACGGGCCCTCCTCTCCCCAATCTCAGCCTCAACCCTCATCCGCATCTGCTGATCTCTTCGGCGGTCTTTCACCATCTTCATCTGCGCCACAGGCTGCATCGAGCGGGCGTTTCCACCATGCGTACAGTAAGAATGACATTAATGTGACCATGCAAGTTCAGCGAAACGCTGGCCTTGCCCAAGTGACGGCGCGTTTCCAAAACACCAGTAATTTTGATCGATTCTCCGGCGTGGGGCTTCAGGCGGCTGTGCCCAAAAGTCAGAAGCTGCAATTGAGCGCTGTAAGTAAGGCGGACCTAGAGGGCGGAGAGGAGGCAATGCAACAGATGAGGGTGACTGCCGTGAGCGGAGTAAGCCTCTTTCCATGTCTGTGGATGGGATTGAGCCTGCTTACTGATGTTGTTCACAGGCCTTACCTGCCAAGTTACGCCTTCGATTGAAAGTCAGCTACACGAAAGACGGCGGTGCTCCAATCACAGACCAAGTCGACTGGACGGAGCCAACCTGATATGTCTGGCACTGAATATGCAAATAGAAGCGAATTCTCTTTTAATCTTGTATCATGCAAGCAATGCAATGCAATGATGCCACACGTGTTCCGTCTTCCGTCTTCCTTCATCTGTTCGTCCTTGCCTTCTTGTTCTTAAATATTACAATCTTTTCTTTTTATCAAAAGCATCAAGATCCTCCTGGTAGCAAGAACGCCCTGTGACTCGCGTCCGCACATTTTTCCCACCGACGAAACCCAAATCAAGCAAATGCTTCGCCCTGATGCATAGCGAGAGACCCATACATTGTCTTGAGGCAAGCATATATGGGCGAAAGCATCCGCGCCATCAACATCCCTGTTCGATCATAATCCGAGACGGTTTCGGATTCTCCCTCAACCGGCTAGGCCTGGTCCTCCCCGGTCCCCGAGGCTCCGCCGTTGGAGCCTTTGGCTTGCGCTCCGGTTTCGGGTTGGCGAACGAGAACGTTGGCCCCGACGGCTCTTCCCAGTTTTCGTCAACGTCAATGTCAACGCGTTGCCGCTTAGTCGCTACACAAACCCATGGGTCAGCCGAATCCACTCGAACTCACAACGTTCGAAGATGCCTGATTAGGAGAAAAAATAGGGGGGAAGGGAAGGGGTTTTACTAACGTCTCTCTTCCGACACCGCCTGGACGAAATCCCGGATGATCGACTCCTCCATCATCTCGACATCCTCCTCCGTCTCCAACGAGTAGCCGCGGCGCGGCGCCGCCCCCATCCGTCTCCACTCCGGCTTCTGCCCCCACTGCCGCACCACCTCTTCCTCGCAGCCGGGGTCCCGGCAGACCAGGTCGCAGACACAGGCCAGCATGTCGAACGCGGCGGTCTCGGCCGTCATGTCGATGTCCGCGGGGGTCTGGAACCGTGCCTGTTTCACGGCCGCCGGTGGTGGTGGTGGCGGTGATGCAAGCAGGTCCTCGATGGCGAGGCGCTTGTATGGTGGCAGGGTCGGGCCTTTCGGCTGGTTGATGGCGCCGTCGTGCGCGGCCTTGTGTGGTTTCGTGACCCGTGTGGGCTTTGTGACGGGCGCCGGCGGTGGTGGTGGTGGTGGTGCCGAAGGCCTTTCTTTGCAGATGAGCCTTCTGTATTGGAGTGAGCTTTCCCGTTTCTTTGCAAGAAGGGCTGACAACGACGGATAGCAGGGTCGTGGATGATACTTACAGACGAGGCATGATGGGCTGATGTGCGGCGGGGAGATGCTATTTGGCAGTCGCTTGTGTGGTGAGGTGAAGAGTGGCAGCGAGATTAATGGCAATGCTATGCGAGGCTATGGGTTACACAGTAAGGAGCTGAAGAGTGGCTTAACGAACGTAGTTCAGCGAGAGTGCAGTAATTCAACGAGAGTGCAGTAGTTCGACGATGAACTTGGTGAGTAAATGGAGGAGCAAGAGGAGCACATTATATTTAATCGCGGAGGTCGAAGGGAGGCATGTCCCACAGTAACGGACCGTATAGGGAAACACGTCCCATAGAAATGGACAGTATAGGAAAGCATGCTGTGAGTAAGGCGTTGCGGACAACGTAGGAAAGTATGGCTTCCAATTGGACCAGGCTTTGGGAAGGTTTTGCAACGGTGTGGCTGTCGACCAGATGCTTGGAAGCGAAAATTGCCAAAAACCAACACAGCTTTTCAGGTCCTCGAATGAACGAAAAAGAGAGAAACATGTTTTTGATAGCGTAAGAGAAATGTCAAAATTGAGATATGAGCAGTATCATAACCCATTCGACATTGGTAAGATAGGAGAGACGCGAGGCACATGAATCAACGAGAGCAATCAAACTTGAAAAAGAATCCTTCGAAGAGAAATATCCTGCGCACTCGTGAAGAGTATATTCAATCATCAAGGGGCACCTCAGATATCACTGCTCTTCGTGCACGCTTCAACCTTTGATATTCACAAGGCACCAGCGTCCTTTAGCATCTTCGGCAAGTCTCCCTTCTGAGCTTGTAGATCCGAGTTTCCGCCAATGTGCTTCTGGCCGATGAAGATATTCGGGACGGAGGTCTGGTTGGTCATCTCGGCCAGGGCGGATTGGATGGCTGATCCATCATCTGAGAGGTGCATTATCCAGCGTCAGCCGTCACACTCAACATAATGATGAGAACGAAGGAGTAAAGGAGCTTTCATACCAACTTGGTCCAGCTCCAAGGTGTAGAACTTAGCGCCCAGTTCGCTCAACAAGGTCTTGGAGGCTTTGCAGTAGGGACACCATGATTTGCTGAAGACGGCTGGTTGGGGCAAAACATGAATTAGCCATGAATCAGAAATGAAGGTATGGTAGAGGGCATCCGCACCAACGGCATTGTCATTGATGATGCCTTCGGCCTTGGTCTTTGCTGCGGACATTGCTGCTGGATTGGCTGAGGAGCCGAAGAGGCGGCGGAGGAAAGAAATGGTGGGCGATTGGTAGGACACGATAAAGGGAGAAGGTCAATTTCTGGTATCAGGACTTTTCAGCCTACGCTCGAGAATTTATATTGTACCGTAGATGGCGAGATGAGTCGATACTCTGGCAGAGGATGAGATTGATTACTCTTCGAGGTCACGCAATCAGTAGGATTGACGTCATAGCAGCAGGGCCCAAACTTGCCAGGCTACAAAGCCAAGTCAGGATTCCTCAGCAATGCAAAATACACCAAATTAAGGTAACGAAACTCCACGAGAGATATCTCTTCATACAGGTTGTGTGGTTCAATACTGTCTGCCAGAACCCCTGCGAGTCGGCGCTGAAATGATCAACATACCATTGCACTCCACATAAATGAATGTTTTATATTTCCTATTCACATCCAAGTATAGATGAAGCTCAAGAGCGACTCGCGTATTCACATGCGGCTACATGATCATTGCATAAAAGTATGCCTTTCCGCAAGACTCGCTTCGTTTGTATCTCGGATACCCACAATGCCTCCCCTCTTGATGGCGCATTTAAGCTCCCAAAAGGCGATGTCCTCATTCATGCTGGGGACTTGACCAAGCAAGGCACCTACCATGAGCTACAGAAGACACTAGATTGGATTGGTAGTGCAGATTATGAAGTCAAGCTGGTTGTAGCTGGTAACCTCGCCCTTGCTCCTTGAAAGGTGAAGCATGGGTTGATTGACGTAGGTAATCATGATATTACTCTGGATCAGGAATTCTATGCTGCCCACGGTCAAAGCTTCCATAATCAGTCTCCACAAGATTCCAATGCATGCCTCGACCTGATCAAGTCTTACCAGGGTATTACATATCTGAATCACGAATCAACTACAATCTGCTTGACGAACGAAGGAGGACCTCAGACGACCTTTCGAGTCTTTGGATCCCCTTATTCTCTCCAGAAAGCCTGTTGGGCTTTCCAATATCCGGAGCATCAGGGCGAAGTTCTCTGGTCTCGACTGCCGCAGGATACGGACATTGTGATAACCCACACGCCACCAAAATCTCATTGCGACCAAGCTGAGAAAGGACCATCTGGCTGTGAGGCCTTGCGTCGAGCTTTATGGCGAATCAAACCATCCCTCGCGGTATGTGGTCATGTTCATGAGGGAAGGGGAGTGGAACGAGTGCTGTGGGATCTATCCACCTCTCCTTCTGACTGTGGGGAAGTGGGATCGGTAAAGTGGCAAGATCCTGGCCAGGGCACCAAGAAGCAGTCCATGATTGATCTTTCCGCAAAGTCATCAAATCCCTTGCGCAACTCGCGGCGCAAGAGCGATCATCAAACTGGAGCGGAATCATCTGCACGTGGAGTGGATTGGGCAGCACCATTGCCTGACAAAGGCGGAAGCAATCCCACGATATCATTTGATGGTGAGATGCACGATGCATCCGAGCGGATCTGCCGGACAGGCACAGAGGAAAGCTGCATAGTGAATGCAGCTATAATGGCATCAAGCTGGCCTTACAAGAAAGGCGTCAGATACAACAAGCCGATCGTAGTGGACTTGGACCTTCCAGTCGCCGATCAGCCGCAATCCAGCTGACGGCATAACCACCATTCTCGGGTCATCTGAAGACTTGACCGCTCGATGCCCTGGGACCTAAGCGCTTACCGTTCTCATTAACTTTGAAGACAAGAAGCCAGGTACGCTTGAATCTTGATGTATAGCAAAAGAGGCATAACAGGCTTTGAGCTGCCAAGCATGCTTTCCCAAGAAGCTCTTGTAACCGCTGCACATGTTGAGGTAGACAGGTGAAACCCGGTCCGATGTGTGACATGCGCACATGAAGATGCGTGAGATGGTCGGCCAAGTGGATAGTGATTGGGTGGATGTTCTGCTTAACCGCCGAAACAAAGGCGACATCCAGACTTGCAACAGCAGACCACTCAACGCTGCATCCGAGGCCAGCCATCATCTGCACCATTACAACTTTATCCGGGTGTGATTCGTCACTTGCCGACTTTCATCACCCCACGACTCTCTTCCGGCCATAGTCAAGGCCACATGCTGCCGGGCCGCACCTTTTCATCCAGTCGCATGTCTGTCATTTTTGATCATCGGCCATCGGTAGACACATCTGTGTTGGGATTTCAGGAAGCACTTTCACTCAGCATACTGCAGCAGTTTTGACGCAAGCTTAGACCCCGGTTGGCATTAAATTCAATATTATTAGCTGAAGAAAGGACCAAGGTACGAAAGTAAGCCTGCCGGGTTGGATTACAACAGCAATAATGAGAAATTGTGCAGAGATGGTGTAGCTGGTGGGGCAGTGAAGGGGATGGAGGGTAGATAATCCCAAGGCCTTCCATCCCTTTCTCCTACAGGACTTTGCATTTCTACATGCTCCTCCGAGAATATTCGATTACTCTCACATTCGTGCATCCGCGGGGCAGTGCTGAAGCCACCAGCAGCTGAGGCTCGAGCGTGTCACCCCAAAAACGATCTTCACGCCCCTCTCTTGGCAGCCCCAAGGAAGACTCCGACAGGTTCAGCGGTCTTCAGCGAAAGCCCACACCTTCTTCAAGCCTCTTCAATTCACCTTGAATCTATTTCGTACTCTCTTTCGTCATCTCTTCTTCAAGTGCACTTGCCCTCGTTGCACTCTGAATGTTCGCAACCTGTACAGAACACAGATATTCGGGAACTCTGGACCAGTCCGGATCCTATCGTCGAGCCTTTATTGTGGAAGTTTCGAGGTGAAGCAACGGTCGCGCAGCACGATATTGGACTAGTTCACCGCCTGGTCTTCTAGAGCACCAGAATCTACCAGTGACAACGAATACAAGAAGTCAAAGGAAACGTGCGATCCTCACCGTACTCATCCAATTCTCCTTGCAATTCTGGATTCTTCTCTCCGCGTCGACGAGGGTGTGCAGGCCAGCTTTGTCATCGGCAGGAAAATCGCTCGTGCGGCGATTCTGCGAAGGATCACCTAGCAATTGGTATTGCCACCCCTAACGCATTGCTGGCCTGTCGTTCTAAACCCTTGGCGCTGCCCTAGTCTTCTTCGGGTACCTGACGTTTATTTCTCCTGCCACGGACAGTCACGGTGCGATCATCAACATCTTCCGTCCATTAACACCCTTCACCGGCGATATTGGATGCCGAACGCCGTCTTCCTATACATACCCACTCAAAATACCATCTCATCGAGCTCTGTTCCTCGTCTTTCAGTCTCGTCAGACACTGAAGAAGAGGACAACACGCATGAGAGCTTTTCGATAGGCTACTGCTTCGGCTCTGCAATGCTACCACTCTCGACTGCTCCAACCTGAGACTATTTCACTATCGGTCATTCCATTTTTAATTATCCTCTCGAGCGGTAACAGCCAAAGTACATCCAAGAAATCATGGCTGGATCGGAGGATTTCAAGCTTGATCCTATCACTTTCAATCCATACAAAGCCTTGGACCTGTCCGAGGATGCAACACCGGCTCAGATAAAGTTGGCATACCGGAGGCTTGTCTTGACAACCCATCCTGACAAGATCCAGGATGAAGCCGAGAGGCAGAGGAGAGACGGAGAGTTTCACAATGTCCAGACGGCCTTTGACATTCTGAGAAGTGAAGATCGAAGGCGGCAGTGGGACGAAAGGGTGAAACTAGCAAACGCTTGGAAAGCAAGGGAACAGCCCCTTCCCCCCCGGAGAGCCCAGACTCAAGACTATACTCCTGCGAGACCTCGTTATACCCCGGCCAGATATGAGACCTACGATGGCCGAATGTACGAAGAGAGGGCCCCAAAGTCTTCTTCACGCGCATACGAGGAGGACTTCTTCAGCGCTCGCTTCGCCGAGTCCCGACCGTCGCCCAAGAAATTCGAGGATCGCTACGCTGATCCTCCCTCGAGGAAGACCTCTGGTCGTGGTCCTGATGATCGGAGGGCTTCCAAAGAATCAGAAGTCTCGCGAGCAAAGAAGGAAGAGGCTTATCTGCGGGAACAGAGCAAGAAGAAGCGGGATATCGAAAAGAAGAAAGGTCATGCGGACAGCATCAAGAAGAAGGCCACGGTCGAGGACGACTATTCCTCTGACTCTGATGTTGATCGCTATTACAGCAGCAGATCTGAAAGCAAGTCCAAATCGAGGGACTATGAACCGCGGAATGTACGCGAGGTGCCAGTCAGGAGTAGCAAGGGATTCACGTACGAGGATGAGGACGAGGAATTAAAACCCAAAGTTCGTGGAGTGGAAGACTATATCAGCAAAGCTGAATCACGGGGACCTCGCAGGAGGGCAGACACGTATGCGGAGAGGCCAGCACCACCACCATCTCCTCCTTACTCGTATGATACTGGACGTCGCTCCTCAGGTGATGATGGCCGCCGCTCCTCTGGCAAGGCCCGCAGTGGGCGGGAAATCAGCCCCCCCAGGAAGTCGTCTACCAAGGAAAAGAGGCTCAGAGACATGGTGGATCCGCCATCAAGCCCCAGGACGAGAGTGCCAAATTCATCATCAGATCCTCGGCCCTTGAGAGAGATGGTTACGCCCTCCAAATCTCGAGGCGAGCCTCGAGGTGAGCCTCAGCGTGCAGCCACCTTTCAACCAGAAGCGGAGTTCAAGAAGCCTACTTTTCGGCGCGCAGAGACCATGCCCAGCAAGGCTTCAGCGCGCCGAGAGCCGACATCTTCAGGCTCTCATCTGAAAAGGAGCACAAGGCCACCTCCGAGTGACAGTGAATCCAGCGACACGTCCGACTCCGACTCAGATGCGACTCCCATCGTGGAATCTCCTGCTCCTAGGTCTCGAAAGAGCCCGCCTCGTCCGTCGCCATCGACGAAACACAGCTACAAGGTTGCTTTGGATGAGGAAAGTCGATCGCCACGCACCACCTACATGGACCCCGAAGAGGTTTATTCTTCTCGAGACAGCTCGCCGAGAAACCCTCGCCGCACATCAGACCATCCCCCGCTACCGACCCGGCCAGCACCAAGTACTCGCACCCAATCGGTCCGCTCACCGTACATCCCCGCTGAGAGCTCTGTGCCTTCACCCCGTCAATCCTACACACGGACTCCATCGTCACGCAAGGCACCTCCCCTTCAGACTCACACATCATCTCGCAGTTCCAAGCCTCTTTTCGGCGCCGTCGATGAGCGTGAATATTCGCCCAAGTCTGCTCACCATTCGCCGAAGGCGTCCTATGCTTCGCCTCGCGAGGAGTCTTTCAGTCGTCGAGGCTCTGCAGACAAGCCGTTTGACGACTATCCCGGGTCACATTCCAAGTCCCATCGCAGGCCTCAGCGACCCGCGGTCTACTGAGAGTCGTCATGTCTGAAGCTCAGAACAGAATCATCACATTATCTTGATAAATTCTCTCCCATCATTTTACCTTGCACTTCGTGCTCTAAACGCTGATTCGAATAGCATCACCAGCCGGTGGGAGAGGAAATTCCCAGTCATTCGCTTGCACTCCGGGGACATAGATGGAACGGGTTGTACGCACGCTACAGCAGAGGGAGGATCAGCATGTCATTTGATAGCACAGTAATAGGTGGCTTGTAGTAGCTCTAGCTGTTCTTCAATAAATCCGATGGCCCTCGTATCGAGTCAAATGTGCTTGCATCTCTTTCTCTGGCAGAAGCAGTTCTTGCCTTTCAATGGTCATGATGCTATACTGCTCCGCCAGACTGTTACTATCGCCCTCAGATCATGTTTTCGGCATCGAACTCCCCCACAACGGCCCCGGCAGTGACATCTTCTCCTCCCCTGTTCTCTCCCCCCCCGTCATTCGCCGCCACCATCCACCCGGTCTCCTCATCGACCTTGAACCCCCCCCTCCCCATCACCTTCTTCACGTACCTCTCCTCCTCTTCCGCCGCATCCCGGCCCTCGAAATAACCCCACCCGACCACCGGCAGGGGCGCAAACTCCTCCCCGGTCTCGATCTCCAGCTTCCTCCGCTCAATCGCCTCCGCCACCCCCCACCTGGCCACCATCCTCCTCTTCCTCTCCACAAACACGCCCTCCGTCGCTTGCTCCTCCTCCTCCCTCTGCCGCCTGAGCACCTGCTTCTCATTCCGATACTCCCTCAACGCCCCCGCCATTTCGCTCTCATGCTTATTCCCCACCCGCTCCAGCTGCTGCTCCTGCTGGCCCCGCAACACCTCGATTTTCCCGGCATGCAGATTATCCATCCCCCCGCGCCCATGCACCTCCAGCTCGAGCTTCTCCCGGTCCGCGGCCGTCACCCGCCGGCGCGGCATCCCCGGCGCAGGCGGGCCGGAGATGTAGGCCTGCATGTGGCGGATGCGGGCGTCGCAGGCCTGGCGGTCCCCCTGCAGGGCGCGCTCCAGGTCCAGCTCGGCCGAGAGGTGGGATTCCTCCAGCCGGGCCAGGTGGGCCGCGTGGGCTTCCTCGAGGTCGGCTTGGCGGGCGCGGAAGCGGGCGCGGGCGGCGTCCTTGACGGAGGTGTGGGTCTTGCGCAGGAGCCGGGTTTGCGAGGCCCGGAAGGTGATGAAGCGGACTTGTTCCTGCAGCTGGGAGCCGCGGAGCGTGTTGAGGCTCGGGCTGGCTTTCGAGCGGGCGATAGCGGTGGGGGAGGGGGGGGNNTGGTGGAGGGGCTGGGGAGGGTGAGGGTGGTGGAGGCGGGCCATGTCGGTGGGTTGATGAGTATTTTGGAGGGGAGGGAGGTGTGCCGCAGATCATTGAGTTGGCCTGTCTGCGACTGACTTGCCACGGTGGTCCCTGGACATTAGGCCCGGAATTTCTCACCACGACGACCTGTGGATCCGAGATGAGCATGATCTGATCGGCTGTATTGGACCGGGGCAGGTTTGGTGGGATGGATGGTACCGGGGGGTGGGAGAGGTCCGTCATTGACGGCTGGAGGCTGAGGGCCTTCCGTTTGGTCCCTATTGAAGACATCCTCTTCATGCTGTCTTTGAACCGGACGTAGTTCGATTTCAGAGAGGTCTCCGAGATGACCGAAGGTGCTGAGCTTGAAGATGTTGCTGTCGACGTCGCTGCAAGAGAGGGCGTCTTCCGATGCGTCTTTGACTCTTTTGATTCAACTGAACTGGCTGAAGGAGTATTGGCAGAGCGGAATGTCCTCGAATGTGTTCGAGGCGGAGGAGGAGCATCTTCCCGTGAGTATGGATCAAGGTCCAGGGCAGAGGCGTCTTGGGTGATGAGGTCAAGCGTGGCGTTCATGTCCTGAGGTGATCTCAAGCCTAATGCGGACAGCGTTTGGTCGAGCCTGCGATCCAGCTCTTCTTCTGTCTCATTGGAACGCAGAACCATGAGGCGATACGTATCAACATCGTCGACAGAAGGTGATTGGGCATCGGTCAATCGTTCGCGAGGGACTGAGGGAGCAGACTGTTGAGTGGCGGTAGGTTCTTGGTATGTATCTACCGGTCTCTGCGCCTTTGCTGAAGAACGCTCCTGCGAGAGCTTTCTCTGTTTTTCCTCCACCTGATCTAGGAGAGTAGAGGACGAGGGTTGCTGTATATTGGGTAGAGAGCGCCGTTGCGCCAACAGCAGTTTATGACATTCATCCATGATGATTTGCTGGGCCGGCTCTTTGAAGTCAGACAGGCATAATCAGGCAATAGCTGGAGATTGAATGGACAAGACAGATAGAAGATCCACGATATGGTCGATGATAACGCGACGGGGAGCGACCGACGATTGGGAGCAAATCAAACGGAAATCCGTGAGATGATGATGATTTGAGCGGCACAGTCTGTGACCATCCACCACATCCTGGTTTCTCACGTGGCACCAAGGCAGCCCCCCGAACCCCGATTACGCACTCTAATTTATATGCTTGTCTTCTGTTGCGGCGTCAACTCCAATTAATGGCATGCACATGCGTGGACATGTATGGAGGCCATGCTTTGATATATCATTGAGGCTGTGAATACTTGGTCCATTCAATGAATTCCCAGGCACTCTGCGGGAGCCTACACTCTGGAATTTGGGGGAAGGGATCCCTCGGACACCCCCTTAAGTTAGGTCGCCGAAAAGTCCCATCAACCTGAAACAATGTCCAACTCCCCCTTGATGACAGCCATTTTCGTCATATAGTAATATGGTGCATGTCAGCATTGCTCGCATAAAAGCATGCAGCCAAGATTATGCAGGTACGGAGCATATCACTTTCGTCACTTTCGCTTCATTCGCCTGACTTGACTGGCTGTCCTTTCTTACTCCTCCGCTGTGTCCGCCATACCCTTACATTGGTGTGAGAAGAATTTGTCTCTCTTTGATCCTTCGAGACCGGCCGTATCGCTTTCAACCGCATCGTCACCCTTCCCAACGATTTTGTAGCCCCGACTTCTTGAGACTACGAGTGCGGCAGGGTGTACCTCAATGCAGAGCAAGACATGTGAATCGAAAAAAAACAGCCGGAACGCGGCCGGTAAAAAGATGGATCTTTGCCTCTCCGGAAAGAAAGAAGAAGCCTGTCAAGACATGAGACGAGTCAGGCTGTTCAGGAATCACATGTGACAGACGCTTCGTGGGATGCCATGAAGCCTGCAAAAAGGACGCGTCTGCAATCACAATCATGGATTGGAATTGGCAAGACTAGATCCTGGGGAGAGAGAGAGAAAGATACAATTAAAGATAGTTGATATTGCAATGGAGCGACTATTACGCGGTTCCGTGGTATCACAAAGACAATTCGCAGACGCTTCACGATTGAAGTCGTGCAGAAGCCAAACGCTTCTCGCAGTTTTTTCAGTCGCTGATCATTTCAAGTCCAGATTGAGTGGCATACTTGCTTTCTTGCACCACCTCTTTCGGCCGCGATTTCGCGTCCATCCAAGCGAGAACTGTCGCCTAGACAGGAGTGGATCCATTGGTGGGCTTCTCAGCACCGGGACCAGCACCAGTGGTGCCTGGCGCATCATCGTAATCACGAATATGGAGGCCCAACCTAGCAGGGTCGATGTTGCGGTGGCCCCAGAGGAGGAGGCTGCCAAAGACGGGCTTGGCCAAGACATCCAAGATCCCGTAGAAGACGGCTTCCGAGTCAGGAGCGATGACATTTCCACCCTCACTGAGACCCCAGGCGATGGGATAGAGGAACCACAAGAAGATGGTCCAGACACCGCAGATGAGATACGTCCGTGAGATGTCAGCGCCCAAGGCGTTGGCGTGTTTGCGTGCGGTCCAGGTCACGGTCCAGGCAACCCAGAGGAAAGCGACGCAGCCAAACACAAAATACCCCCACTGGAACCCTGAGTCAGCAAACGTGATCGTGGATAATGGAGGGATGCAAGGAGGGCATGCCTTGTAGCTGGAGGTCACCAAGGCGCCAATCAGACCGGTGATGATCATAATCTCATCGATCAAGAGAGTGTACAAGATGGTTGGCCACGGGAGTCCCGCGGTCAGAAGCAGATCCAAAAGCAGAAGAGGGGTGGTGATAACCCTGAAGAATCGTCAGCTCGATTCCGAACAATTTCATCCCAGTCCAAGATGCATACCAGTCGATATATCGCACATAGAAGATTTCACGAAGCTGGCCAGCCACCTTGGGATTCGACCGGATGAATTCGGGCTTGATGCCAGTCTCGCCGAGGTCGGCACCCATGGTGAAGTATGCAATGGCAGCGACCATGGTGATGGCGGCAGTGATATAGTGGAAGACTCGATGTGGGCGAGGCTTGGTGAAGGACAAGCCTGCGAAGACGAGGGTGGAGACAAACATCACTGCGCAGACAGCCTGAAAAGACGGCAGTGTTAACGTCCCGGGTTCACGATCATCAGGATCAAAGAGACGACTTACCCAATACCAGTCACTGCCGTGTGTGGTGATGGCGATGTCTGATGTCCCGCCATTGACCGCATGGTCGCCATTGGCATGGATAGCATCGTTTGCACGAGGAAAGAGAGTCATTGTTGCGGTTGACTACAGCTGTAGAAGACGACCAGAAGTTGCTTTAGAGATACTCAGGTAGGATTGGACGGACAGGAAGAGGGAAAAGAAGATGGGATGATAACAAAAATTTGGCACTGAGTTGTATGACGAGACTTCTCTCTAAGCAATAAGTTAAGAAAAGCTTGACCGTCAAAGCTTCTCCTGGGTTCATTTCCGCTTTTCTGTTTGCGTCACAGTGATGATCACATCGTAAAATAACGGCATTGTCTAGCCGTCCGAAAGGACTCCTTTGCCCCACCAGGTCGGTATCACATGGTGGGTGATGTAACTCCGCAGCAAGCCGGGGAGCATATCGAATACATGCGAGTCACAGCAGTAGTACGGAAGTACAAAACCGTTTCCTGTAGGGCCAGCATCCGATAGCTACCCTTAGAGACTTTGGGCTTTACGGCCAGGGTATCCTGATGCTGGTGCTCCGTAATGATGAAATCATCAGTGACGCTAGCAAAGAGCTCCTCGAAAAGGCTATTCGGCTCCCCACCTTGCTTATCCGCCACAGAAGTCGTGATTGGACGAAGCTTACCCGAGATCGATCGAGCCGCTGCTTTTACTGGCTTGCTGCACCCCAGGAATGGGATTTCCATGGCGACAGGAATCTATTACCGGAAATAAGAATGGGTCCATTTTTTCACATTACATTTCCGAATTGGGGTCCCTGCAACCGATGTCGGGGTGCAGGTCTCACCAATGATGCCATTGCTAGCCTCATGCAATTATATTGATTCTGCTCACATGCTATCATGTGCGAAGCAGACAACCCCGCACCAAGAGTTGGTTCTCCCTGTAAGATGCTTCGAATCTTGCCCCCAAGATATTTAATTGTCTGCATGGTGGCATGACCAAGACAATTGACAGCAAAGCTCCATTTGACGCCTTACTGCAAGGAGTCACGGCTGTCGACGGAAGAGGGTTCTGCTTGCTTAGCGGCCGGCGTTGATCACAAGCAGATCACCGAAATGTCAAATCCTGAGGATTGAGGACTGAAGATCCAGGACTGCGGGTTTATAGCCAAGCTCTGGAGCTTGGACCTCTTCTTCATCAGCTGATGAAAATTGAAACTTGGGCTCAGAGACGATATAAAATAGCGTTTGATAGAGAGGGGATTGTTCGCCGTTGAATCCCTGGCAGTACCATCTACAACCTGGTCATTGCCTACTGTATGTACTCGGTAGAAAACGAATGGTTTACAGGATATATACACCATGCTTCTCTTTCAACTTTCTCCTATGAACTCCTTGCTTGTGACAAGTCCGTGTGATCGCGGAGAGAGATCTGCCATGCCTTGTGCAGCGTCGTCATCGATTTTTACCCATGTAATCCGAGAAGTAGAGCAATGCCAGTGCTGTAGTAATGAGCGCGAGGAGCGCTATGTGTATATTCGACAGTATTGGCCTTATATGACTCTTGTCGATCTCCTTCTGCTCCTTTTGCCCTGGAGCAGCATCATCCCTCCACGGCTTGTCCATATTGAAGCTATCGAGCACTTGTTCAGCCGTGATTTTGCTCCCGGCCAGGCAGATTGGTACCCCTGTCCCTGGATGCGTGCTTGCACCAACGAAATGTAGGCGCTCGATGGACGGATGCTTCGTCCGTGGGCGGAAGCAAAGGACGTTGAAAAAGCTGTGGCTCAAGCCCAGTATCGCTCCCTTGTCCAGATTGAACAGATCCCTCCAGCTCTGCGGCGTGTTGACAATCTCCTTGACCACCGAGTCTCGAAGGTGCGAGGCGCCAGTGCGACTCTCGATCGTCCGAAAGACCGTCTCTCGAGCCCGTTCCAGCATCGTGTCCCAGTCTTGCTTGTTCGAGACGTCCAGACCGGTACCTTCTGCTTTGTCAAGTATATGTCCTATCGGCACAAGCACGACAATGCAGTCCTTCCCCGGGGGCGCAGCTGTCGCATCGACCCGCGAAGGAACGTTCACGTAGAAGCTCGGCTGGTCAGGCATCAGTTGCCTCTTGAAGATGTCATCGAAACTCTCACGGTAGTCATCGGCGAGGAAGATGTTGTGTGTAGTCAGCTCAGGAATTTGTCGATCCATTGCCCAGTAGAAAGAAAAGGAGCTGCAGCTTGCCGCTCGAGCCTTCAACGAAGCTGCCATGGAGGATGGAGGGAGGAGGTTGTTGTACGCGTAGACGAGGTCCGCATTGACCAAGACCACGTCCGCTGTCAAGGTCTCTCCCGTAGACAAGACCACCCCCCGAGCCGTCCGGTTGTCAGGAGACAGCAGGATTCTTGAGACATCCGTCGAGAGCCGATACTTGACCCCGAACCTCTCACCAACGCCCACAAGGGCTTCAATGATTTTGTGGAAGCCTCCTTTTGGATACCAAATCCCCTCGGCCAATTCGGTGTACTGTAGTAGCGAGTATGTACCTGGGGCGTCAAAGGGAGACATTCCCATGTACATGGACCCAAACGTGAAGACTCTCCTCAATCTTTCTGTCCAGAAATACCTGGAGGCGCGCGAGTATATGCTCTCGAACGGGTGGAGCGCCAGTAGTAATCGGACGAAGCCGGGCCTCAGCATTGATAGAATGGAGGTGAAATTCTTCTTCAAGACCCAGACCACGCTTGCCTCGTAGTGTACGTGCGCCTCCCGCAGGAAGTCCAGGTATCGTTCGAAACCGTCCTTGCCTTCCCATTTCTCAACCTCTGCCTTCATGCGGGTCATATCTGTCGACAGCTCGAAGGATTCGCCATCGCTGAACCACAGGTTGTAGTTTGGCTCACATTTGTAGAGCTCAACTCCTTCTTCCTTTAGAGATGTTCCTAGATCATGGAAGGCGGTATGGAACATGTGAGGAAGGAGGAGCAGCGATGGTCCTTGATCGAATCGCTGTTGGGGCACACCAAGACGTCAGTCTGTTGGGAGAGCATGTGGACGATGATGGCGAGACGTACGTAGCCATCATGGCGAATCAAGGAGCACCGGCCACCAGTAAATGCATTCTTCTCAAGAACGGTAACTTGAAAGCCTGCTTTCGCCAGAAGAGCAGCTGAGGATACGCCACCGACACCAGCACCTGGAATATATGTCGTTATTCATCTATCTCACTCGACGTGCCAATGACGGACTTACCAATCACGATTGCTGTTCTTTGGAAATTTTCTCGGCCCATCTTGAAAGCATGGGCAGAGAGTTATGGCCTACATGGTGTGGGATATATGTAGTGGAGAGTAAGCTGACTGTCGGCATCATTGTCTTCATCATCCTCGGTTGGCCACCTTCCGAGCGTAGCGGGCCTCCATCCAATGTACCATCTTGCGCTTGGAAAAGCTTATGGATCTACAAATTTGTACAATTGGCTTTTCTCAGCTATGTGAAGTCTCCTACTATTACATGCATGCGTATGCCGTCGTTGATGGCATCATATCGAACAGAGTGGTATCATAGATAAAAGCACAGCAACCCACTCCCTCTCCCTCATATCCAGACTATCCATCTTGCAACGCTTTCCATGCAACGGCCAACCTCCTAAGCTTCGGCACAGTGGCACGACCAGCTTTGACTCTATATACAGGCCTCCTGAGAACACGCCCGATCTCCACATAACTTTCGACAGCCACACGCATGGGCGCTCGAGCCTCTTGAGGTAGCTCTTCGATTGCCTTTTTCGCCTCATGGTAGATGGTCATTGCGCAATCAAGCAGCCTCTGCCGCACCTGTTCCACCCTTGGACTCGTTGGGTCTTTCAAGACATCGGACGGGGTCAATTCGGCGTCCTTGAGCCATGTAGTGGGTAGATACACCCGCCTATTGCCTGCGTCGACAGCGATGTCTCGCGAAATATTGACGTACTGCAGGGCAATTCCCATGCGCGATCCTGCACGAATCACCGAGACTTGCTGCTCGTACTGAGGCCGTACGGGGGTATGATGGTAGACGAGCTCCAAGCAGGATTCTGCAACAGTGCCGGCGACTCGAGCGCCATAAAGTTTCAAGGTGGCTTCATCAGTCATAGGAAAAGCGTTCGTTGTTGAGGCAAAGTTCAAGTCGGTCTCAAAGCCTGCGAGTAGGTCGTACAAGGGAACTGGTGACAGATATCTCGTCGGGAGCATCGACAACGCTGCCTGGACCGGAGCAGGAAAAGTTGCTCGCACGTAAGCTGGCACGTCACTTGCTTCCTCCGCAACGCCCCATGGGCCAGACGCATAGGAGAGCTGTAGAAAAGTCCTGAGCTTGTCGATCCAGAAGGCAGCTTCGGTGATCGATGCGGCCTCGTCCACAAGATCGTCTGCCACTCGACAAAATGAATACAGCAAGATCAAGTCTATTCGTAGTCTGCCCTGAAACACCCCACTTGCAAGATAGAAGCTTCGGCTCTTCGCGCGAAGCCTTCCCAGAGCGTGTCTCAATCCTTCAATCCTCGCTTCGTTGTAGTCGTTTTTGGGCACCAGAAGGGCTTGGACGAGGAGAAAGGGCGAAGGTAATGGTGGTAATGATGGGAAGAGATCCGGGAACGTTTGCAGAACAGCAAAGGCGTTGTCGAAAGCGACCAGGCCGAAGACAATCAATACGTTGGTGAGCAGGAAGAAGACGGCCTCTTCGATTTCCAAGCCATCCCACAGATGCCAGCCCAGCTTGGTACCTGATTCGATGACCCAAGTGCCCCGTTTGAGAGCCAAGGTATCCACAATCCACAAGTAGACAGTCGGAAGTAGTATTGGTATTACAGTATTAGATATCGGCAAGCCGATGATGAATTGATATGCTAAAGTCCTACTCCTCATCAGCATTGTCTCATCATGTGAAAAGGGAACCTGTCCTCACCAGAGCAACAAAACAAAGGGACCAGCCCAGATGAGGATCAAACCCATGTACAGTCCTTTTCCTCCATCGAGCACCAATCTCAGACCCGCCAAGATAACCAGAAGGATGGCAAGAAATCCTGTCCACCTCCACTGCCGAAGACGTCTGCCATCATGGAGAAGGCTTTGGCTCCGCAAGTAGACGGGATGGAAGGTTGGCTTGCTGAGTAGGAGGTAAAGTAGAGAGGTGTTGTAAGTCTGAATGACGAAAAAGAAGACCTCCTCGAGCGGAATGTCGAAGAATTTGGGTCCTACAACTGCGTAAGGTGGATAGCTCCATATGTTGGTCCTAATTAAGTACGAATCCCAAGGCGTGGTGGAGACAACAGCGATAATGATCAGGAAGATGACCTTGTAGGCACAGAGCTCGCTTGCGAGGGGTCGGTAGAGGTATGTCAATGCTGCCGCTGGAGGGATCGTGTATTTGAGGTGGACCAAAGCATAGTCAACCCCCATTGCTAAGCTCAGATACACAACCAGAGAGGAGTGTTCATGGTGAGTCTTCGCTGCACAGCTGTATCGTTCGCTCTGTCCCTTGGAATTCAAGATCAAGAAGCGGGAAAGGACGAAGCGGGGGCGAATAAGCTACTCCTCAAACTAATGAAAAGTGTATTGGCGCGTTGGTCTTGGTAAAGACTGGGAGTTTCCAGATGCCAGGCTATTCTGCTGTTTGCTCTTTCCGTGAACTGATTGACATGAGCCCGGGAACAAAGGATCGCAGCATTATGGCAGCAGGGCAAAGAGATAGAGCTGTTTGTGTAATTCTTTGCAGAATGGTACTTCCTGCAGGGATACAGCTTTTGCCGACGTACCTTGTCAACTGGTTGCAATCAACAATTCGGCATTCGACATCCGTAAAAGCAGCAAGGAGCAAAGTAGGAACATCGACAGGGGGCCTAAGCTCAGTAGGCTCCGAAGCCTCCGAGAACTCCGAGGAGAGCCTAGCTTCCGATGATGCAAACCTCCATTCTCTGGTATGCTTGTGGCTTCATGTGACGCAATCACGAGTCCATGATGCCGTAAGCCGTGAGGACGACGGAGAGCTCCATATTGACCTCACAGGTCGCTACATGTCTTTCCCAACGGATCCCCGTCTGCATGCTTGAATTACGCATTGCGTCATCGAGGTCCGAGGGGTTTTGCTCCATCTTCACTAGAGAGCCCTGCAGCATTAGCCTTCGCCACAGCACTGATAGCGCGTAATCCGTAGAATGGCCATGGCTTCACAATAGGGCTGGCATCGCGGTATACATCAATCTCAGTAATGGACTCCAAGGACTCAAGTGGTCCTATCAGGAGAGTCCGTCGTCATCCGTATTTACTTCCCCTCCTTACCCCGGAGAATCGACTGCTCACCAATTATCCAGCTATCTCTCTGGCAATTTCGCCCCAATCGACCAAAGCCAAACGCTGAAGCCTTGCTCTTTTACCGGCACACTCCCTCATGAACTCTCTGGCGGAGAGTATGTTCGCAATGGGAGTAATCCGGTAACAAATGGAGACATTGGACGAGATGCCCACTGGTTCGATGGAGATGGCATGCTCAGCGGGGTTTCCTTTCGAAGGCTGGAGAATGGTCGCATACAACCCGAATTCGTCAATCAATACATCCTGACCGACCTTTTCCTATCCTCACAAGCGAATCCACGGCTTCGACTCCCCATATTGCCAAGCATTGCCACTCTGGTCAATCCGCTGAGCACTTTACTGACTGTCATGGTTCGCATCTGGCGTACCATCCTCTTGGTCGTTCTCTCCCATTTACCAGGATCCCAGCAGGTGATCAAGAGGATCAGCGTCGCGAATACAGCATTGCTGTTTCATGACGGTCGAGCTCTGGCTACTTGCGAGAGTGGACCTCCGATGCGAATAAGTCTTCCGACTCTGGACACGATTGGTTGGTACAATGGACATCACAGTGAAGGGGAGGTTGAGCAGAGCAAGGAGCCTGGCTTTGGTGGTGTCGGTTTCTTTTCCTTCTTCAGAGAGTTCACGACTGCTCACCCCAAAATCGATCCACTTACTAAAGAGCTCTTCCTATTCCATTCTACCTTCGTTCCTCCATACGTCACATACTCAATAGTCGCTTCAGATCATCGATCTGACCGCAAGCCAGGGCTGTCGCTTACAAGCTCCCAGCTCAACAAGCCAGTCCCAGGTATCTCGTCAGCAAAGATGATGCATGACTTCGGCGTCACGCGAACGCATACAATTATAATGAACCTTCCACTTTCTCTCGATCCTCTGAATCTGGCAAAGAATAAGCCAGTCGTTGCGTATGACCCGGTCGGCCGCTCGCGGTTTGGCATCTTCCCTCGCTACGAGCCCAAGAGCATCCAGTGGTTTGAAACAAATGCTTGCTGTATTTTCCATGTAGCAAATTCATGGAATTCAAGTCCAAATAAGGTGGAAGCCGAGCATACTGAAGCAATTGTCAATCTGTTGGTTTGCCGATTGACGTCGGCTTCTTTGGTCTTCTCCGCCGGGGATGTAGCAGCACCAGCTCCTATCCAAGACATACCACCCGAGCAGAAAGAGGAAGAGCAATGTCGTCTCTACTATTATCAATTTCACCTTGACAAATCATTAAGGACGAATGTAATAAGACACCAGTGGGCTCTAGCAGCAATTGGCTTCGAGTTCCCCTCGCTGAAAGATACTGCTGCAATGACTTCTGCCAGATACATCTACGGTTGCTCCTCTGGGGACTCGACCTTCGGGGCTGCTTTAGGACGAGCAGCAAAGATCACACACCTTGTCAAAATCGATGCGTTGACGCTGATTGAGCGAGGGAAGTTGAGCCCGCCGCAACAGATCAAAGGCTGCGTAGACATCCGCAGCATGTCCGAAGTCGAATCTAGTAACGATCCCAACGACGTCATCAAGGTATTCAAGATGCCAGAAGGATGGTACGCTCAGGAATCACGTTTTGTGCCACGATCAAATGGGACAGGGGAAGATGACGGCTGGCTCCTGAGCTATGTATTTGACGAGTCCCAGCTCGGAGAGGATGGAGAGTGTCTGCCAGATGCTAAGAGCGAATTGTGGGTCATTGATGCCAAGACAATGACTGATATAGTTGCTCGCGTGTCTCTACCACAGCGTGTGCCGTACGGTCTGCACGGGAATTGGTTTTCCGAGCAAGATGTCCTGAGTCAGAGACCGTTCGAGACAAAACGATCGATGGCCTCGGTTCTTTCAAGCAATGGAAAAGGCCAGCATTCAAGAGCATGGAGAACGTGGATGGCAGCGAGAGCAGGGGTAGAGTCATACCTTGCATAGATCGTGTCTTAATATGGTAGTCTTATACTTGATACTAGATAGCCAAACATGAACGAGGCCGCATTTGCATCGACCGAGTTGTTCCCTTGTTTTGAGAATTTCTTGATTATTGGAATATGTGTGTGCTTTTCTAACTTCGAGGAAGTCCTGTCTCCTGGGAAGGACCTAGACGTTGTCCAATGCTAAGCTCAATGAAAGCACTAGCCGCTTTCGGCACCGTCAAGATTAGCCCCTATATTCTCAGACTGACGATCACAACAGAGCAAGACGCGCTTGAGAGCGACATTGACATCGGGGGTGTACATGTTACGGTGCTGAAGACAGCCTTCCAGTCGTTTGTCATCAATGACCCTCTATTACCTCCTACGGAAGAATCTCCTGGCCAAATCGAAGTCAGCTTCATACGTCTAGAAAATCGACTCGAGAAGCGATGGGCGTCCGAGCAACAGAAATTGACAATTTGTAATGGATCTAAAGCCAATCTGCCCAGTGGACTTGTTGTGATCCTTCTGCGAAGCCCAGTAGTGGCACCCAGACATCTCTATTTCAGACAACGGTGCTAAGTAGGCTAGAAGTGGATGTGGGCAAACAGCCCATACTGCAGAGCTCTGAGGTGTGAGACTTACGTGTATAGAGCAGTGTCCCGAACTATCCAGAAGTTGTGAAAGGAGGACAATGGCTGTGACGTTGATGTTGCCGCTTTCACCCTCCGATCCAGCCCCATCCATTGATTGATATACTAGTGCGGGTATGTCCACTGTATACGTTTGACAAGGGCAGATATGTCGAACTCGAGGCGCTCGGATGATGCGTAGAAGAAAGGAAGTTGTGCTGGTGTAACTGTTGACTCGTTCTCTCCACGTTTGGGACGTTCGATTGATCGTATAGTCTTGTGATGTGGGGTAGAAACGGTTCTGGAGCACCGGTGTGTATCCTGAAACGTCTTGTGAGCATGGTCGAGGAATAATGGAAGCTTTGTGGTTATTCTCCCTACGTTTGGGTTGTGCCTGACTTCGAATAGCCTCGTGGAGCCTGAAAGAATGGTTAGCTTGTCACCATTTCGTTTCTAGCATGCTGATTAGCACACACTATACACAGATTGAACAGGTATCTCGCCCTCAGTTAGATGGAGGACAGTGGTGAGGCCAAACGTGCCTCCGGACATCATCATAGGCTCTTCTGACGGCCTGGACGACGGCGCTGCACCAGTGGCGGACTGTAACGGAGGCTGCAAGGATCTTGCCGCGGATGTAGTAGTTGGCCCAAAATCTAATACCAAGCGTCGCCATTGTTTGCAGGATCTCAATGTGCTTTGTAAAGTCGTTGAATTTTGTATTTCGATCAAGATGACATACGTTCGTCGAGGTAATGCATGGACAAACAAGCAATAAAGCTACTGGGCGTGCTGAATCATTCCATACCAAATTTTGAGTACTAGTTCAATTTTTAGAATCACTCACGTACCCTATAGCTAAGTGTTTCTGTACCCAAGGCCCCGGACCTGCCATGATCTGTAGCATTGAGAAGCAAGAGGTAATGGACGGTGAGGAGATGTCAAAGTACCTCCTATCTCCTGATCCACCACACGCCACCTTGATCTGAATCGTAGAAGCAGCTGCCTAGAAAATGACCATGTCTACTTGTATGACTGTTATATTGAAAACGCCGGAGACCTTTGCGAGATTTTCAGTCCTTGATCCATGCTACGCTCCATGTTCCTAAAGTCCCCTTGCCTTGATCAGTCATGACGAACTACCTGAAGGATCTTTAGATAGTAAAGTTCGATATCTTCGCCGGATCACCATTCAAGGAGGGCAAAGTCAATTGAGATCACGCTTGCCCCTGGTCTGAAGGAAATCTTCTTGACGGCCTGAATTGCAATACTCACGGGTACGCATACCGTATTGGTGTATGGCGATTTCACGCTAATTGAAAACAAATCCATCTAGCTCCTTCCAATTCTATAACAAACGCCTTCCCGTTTCACATTCTTTCCCACAACATCCCACATCCCAAATACCCTCATCTTCATTCATTGAGACTGCATCACGGTACCCCTCAAGTCATCCGCAAGATAGCAAACTCAACCGGCAGGCACTGTGGGTGATCTCTCTCCTCTTGCAAACTCATCTCACAATCTCGCACGTGAACGGGTTGTGACACTCAAGTCATCCTCACTTTTCCCTCAACCGACTTACATCCCCATATCACAATAGCATCTCTCTGGCGAGAGAGTCTTCCTCTCTTCTCCTGTTTTACCCCCCTTAGTGTCATCGTGCACGTTCTGTAAATCCTCGACATCGTGATTTCTGCACGCCTCATCTGTTTGATGAGTAAATAGAGCTGACAGGCTTTCAGAGACACCTTCTTGCCAGGCATGTCTGACGTAGAACAAGGGAGAATGCTCCTTATGGAGGACTTCACGAGGGAACTTACTGCACTTGAAGAAGTTGGGGGTCCTGTCCCAGAGAATCATCCAATTTGGAAAAAGGCTCGCGCTTTGGGCTTCAAACCATTTGATCCTGACGAAGAAGATGATCAGCCCGGGCAGACTGAAGCAGGCGCTCAGATTGAAGCTGATGAGACAGACTTTATCCAACTTGAAGCTGCTGAAGGCTCGGCAGTTGAGGCATCCAACGAGGAAGCCGCAAAAGTTGACATGTCCACGGTGGAGGACTTCAAGGCGCTGGGTCTTCAGAACGAAGCCAAAGAAACTGACGAGTTGTATCCTGATTGGGCTGGCGAAGCTGCCAAGTACGAGTGGAAAGCCGAATATGGCGACGTGGGTCCTGCCGACCCTCGCCTTGAGAAAATGCTATTCAACAGCGAGCACGCTGTACGCAAAGGGGTTCAGTACGACACGTGAGTCTTCGCATCTCAAGCTATCGTCTTCATACCTGATTGAGTGTAGGATCGCGAACATGAAAGCCACCTTCGAATCTGAGAACACCATTGAGCGTATTCTGAGGGTATATACAACCGACCTTTCCCCCTGCCACATCTCGGAAATGCTGTACTGACACTTACCAAGTTTGAGGATGCTGGCCTGCACCCAATAATGCTTGAAAACATCAAGCTCTGCCAATATGATTCGCCAACTCCAATCCAACAGTATGTCTTGCCGGCGGTCTACCAGGACCTCGATGTCATTGGCGTTGCGCAGACTGGTAAGACTTGAAGAGATTTTGTGACGCTCTTGCTTAAAATGTCACAGGTTCTGGAAAGACAGCAGCCTTCCTAATACCCGTCCTTTCCAAATTGATGGGCAAAGCAAAAACACTTGCGGCACCTCGTCCAGATCTGACAATTGGCTTTCACCGTGACCAGGGCATCTGTAGTGAGCCTTTGGTGCTTATTGTCGTTCCGACTCGGGAACTGGCGTGTCAGGTTTTCGATGAAGCTCGCCGCCTCTGTTACCGTTCCATGCTACGACCCTGCGTTGTGTATGGTGGTGCCCCCACCCGCCCCCAAATCGATGACTTGACCAAAGGATGCGATATCTTAATCGGTACCGCAGGACGTTTGGCAGACTTTTGCACCCGCCCAATGCTTCTTAGCATGACCCGTCTCAAGTGAGTTATCCAACTGTCCGTAATACAATGGACATTGATACTGCCTCAGATACACTATCATCGACGAAGCTGATGAGATGATCTCTCCTGACTGGAAAGACACGATGGATAAAATTCTCGGAGGCGGTGAGCTGAAGCTTCAGGACGTACAAGGATTTGGACTTTGGACTGACCTCGACCAGACACAAATGATGATGACGATCATCTTTACATGATGTTCTCCGCTACATTCCCCAAAGAAGCACGCGCCCTGGCAAAAGAATACATGGCCAAGGACCACATTCGTGTGCGTATTGGCCGCCTCGGGTCTTCACACAAGAATATTCGTCAGCACGTAAGTATCCAGCATTCTCTTCCCACCCGGAACTAGCAGTTGAAAAAAATCATGCAGGTGCTTGAAGTGGATGAACGCATGAAGGACAAATGTCTTCACGATCTGATGATGTCGATGTTGCCGGGGAGAACGATGATCTTCGTCAATAATCAACGAGCGGTGGACTATGTGGATGATTTCTTGTTCCAAAAAGGCCTTCCGGTCACCTCAATCCATGGTTCACGTACCCAACTCGAACGCGAGGATGCATTGTGAGCTGCAGCCAAGCTGAACCATCCCTGAGGATTTGTCCATTCCGCTAATAATCGACAGGCGAGCATTCAAGACTGGAAAGGCCCCCATCCTCGTGACTTCTGGGGTCGCTGCACGCGGACTTGATATTACTAATATCATGCATGTTATTAATTATGACATGCCAAACGTGATGTACGGTGGCATCCACGAATACATCCATCGGATTGGACGCACTGCGCGGATCGGCAATCCTGGTATCGCAACAGCGTTCTTCACTGAACGTGACGAAGGGATTGGGGAAGATTTGGTGAAGATCCTGCTGGAGACCGAGCAGGAGGTTCCCGAGTTCTTGGAACGTTTCAAGCCTGAGGATCCTACCGTCCTTGATTTTCACGATGATTCAGACGTTGAAGCCGAGGCTGGAGCGGACGAGGAAGACAACGCTGAAGGGGGTGTTCCTACTGGTGCTGGTACTGGTACTGGCGACGACCCATGGGGTTGAAGTCCGGCAGCTCTTACCGATAGAGATGAAGATACCCTACGCTCATCTCAATATTTGCGAGATGGCTGTCAGCTACGAGATTTTGCTGTGGTCCTTTGCTAGACCTCGAGATGGTGTACACAAATTGAAGTTGGGGGAGGGAAGGAAGTTGAAGAAGGATGGCTAGCACACAGTTGAAGGTCAGGGGACCTTGCAGATAGATACAATACATCTACTGAAGCAACTGAGACATACTTGCCATGCGTCGTGAGCACTCATGCTATGTTCTCCTGAGGCGGAATAATTGCCATCTTCGCGCGGCTGTAGGCACACGGCGATTTGCTCACAGATACCGCCAGGATTCTCCCACAGGAAATTTGAGGATTTGAACACGTCTAGCACGGTTAGATGGCCCCTCCGTACGGTCTTCTGGCTGCATTGGCAGGTTGACTGTAAGACATAAGTTTGCTATCTAGATGTATCTTGTAGACGCTAGCGCATTACCTAAAGCGGCAAGCGCTGATTCTTAGAAGCCCAAAAGCCACGATTCTTGATATCAAGCTATGGTGCACAATGCGGACGCACAAAAGCCAAAGGACAATCCAGCCCGGGGTATCAGTCCCTCCCTTTGCCGTGCCAAAAGGATTTTTTCCTTTCTCGGGAGGCCGAGAATTAGGAGCCCGTTGTGGTTCAAGCGGCGGTCGCACGACGAGACGGCAGAAATCTGTATCTGAGGCAATATAGAGGCAGCGAGGGTCTTCGGGGTAGAAGAAGCCATTCCCAATATCCTAGCGAGAGAGCAGTGCACACAGACAAATTGATCCAACAGAGTTGATTCGTCAGGTCAATCGTATAGAATTTCATCAACATCAACCATGCTTGCTATGAAAACACAGTTATATCCCCATTGCCCGTCCTGTCGGGGTCATGAAGGTCGTATAGAAAGACAGTCAAAGATGTCTGAGCCTTTCCAGTCTGCTCCAATGCAAAATCACGAAGTGCATACAACGGGTCCCCCCCCCTGCCCAAATTTTTCCGTTATCCAATTTCATATCACCCCTTCAAATACAACTCCACGTCCAAGCGTGGAGATTCCTGTGGAGCCTGCCTCAAGCGCGTCTGCACCTCCTCCACGATCTCCCCAAACGCATCCGCATCATGGCGTCCCCTCATCCAGAGACTCCGTCCGTTCTGGCCCACGGACATCCAGGAGAAGGACACCTTGATGATGTGCATCATCTGCGGGGAGGCGTCGACACGATTGAGGATGGTGTCGACGAACTCCCCACAGGTTTTTGCGGGGCCCAGACGCATCGGCTCGTAGGCGGGGGAAGGGCGCACGTACAGTCGGATTTTCGTCTGATCGATCGAAATTCCTGGCTGTGACAGGGGAGCCGTCTGGATAGGTTCATGCCCTGCCTGAGCAGCTGGCGATGACCGCGGCTGCTTCTCTGGGCTCGCACGTGGTTTGCGAGCTGCAGTCTTCCTCGGCTTCTTGGCCGGTTTGGGCGGTGCTTCTTCATCGCCTGGATTTGTCCCCGTTGCCACGTCTGGCTGTGAGCGCTTCCTTGCGTGCTGCGTCGGACTTTCAAATGGATCACAATAGAAGAGACTGTTGTCGGGCGCGTTGCCTGGGCCAGCGGCTCGCCTCATCGCCGCCTCCTCGACTGGAGCTGGGTGCCTGCTGTACAGCTGCGACGGCATTGCCGGTGGCTGTCCCTGTGAAGATGTCTTCCTCTGATGTTGGAGGAAGGGATAGCTCGGCATGGATGCTTTATGAGCCGGAGAAGGGTGACCATGTGGTCCTTGAGCAGACACATTCCCCTGTTCGATCGCCTGATGAGCGGGCTGAGGAAAGTCTGGGGCCATGGCCGGGTTGTGCGCTGGCGCAGAACTACGTCGCAGATCTTGGCTGGTGAAAGGGCGATTCAACCGCACCGGGGGTGGCGGGACCTCCATCGGGTACTGCTGAAAGATGGTGTCGTGCTCCAATTGCGGCAGGTTGGTCGTTGGACTTACATTCGCATTTTGCGAGTGTGCATCATGTTGTCGATACAATTGCTGGTTGAGCGGCATCGCAGCGTGAGCGCCCGTTCTATGTGCATGTGCAGACAACGAGTTACGGAGGTTCGAGCCAGCTCGAGGGGTTTGCACCCAGGGATAATGGGTTGTGGGACCGGGATTTTGATTCCCCTCCATCCGAGTCGTAGCTTGTGGTGATCGATTAGGCCCCAGCATCTGATTGAATCCTTCCAGCCGCTGTTGGCTGATGGCCGGAGGGTCGTGAACTCTTGACGGTCCCTGATTAGATCGTTCTTGGGACACTTCGGAGTGGGCAGACGAGCGCAGTTCGTGCGGCTGTGTGAGGATGCTGGCAGGATTCCTTCTGTTATGATTGCGAGGCGCTGCAGCTTGGACATCTTGTGGAGTGAGCGTTTGAGGTGGGGTGGGAGAGTGCGGCAGAGCGGCTGGCTGCTGCGGAGAAAATGCCTGTGCTACAGCAGATGATTGCTGAACAGCGGGTGTCTGCTGTGGCAATGATGTCTGGCTGGACGCTCGAGGTTTTGACGCCGAATCATGTCGTTTGTTTCGTGAATTATTTGCATTTCGCGGCCCTGTAGAACTTGCGGGTGAAGCAGGTGCTGGGGCAAGTACCTTTAATTCGGATGGATCAGGTCCCTTAAAGCTTCGCTTTTTAGCTGGACCAGCAGCACCCGCATTTCGTTTCTCTGAAGTCGGTGACATATCAGGGACAGCATCAGGTTTTCGATTTTGTTGCAAAGCATTGATTGCTGTCCAACCAGATGTCGGAAGAGTCTCGCTCTCTTGAGTAAAGAATCTAGAGACGGGTGAAATGGGTGACTGCCCAATCGGAGCGGTCGCGAAAGAGTTCTTACGCGACCCTCGTAGCATATCTTCGATGTATGTATCTCCTAGTTTTGGCTTGCCACCAGATGAGGTTGGACGAGAGTTGTTAGCTTCAGCCGCTGACTCAGGGGGAAGGTCGTGTGGTGGTAATTGTGCTGTAGATGCTTGAATAGACTCTCTTGACAAACTAGAAGTATCTGGCTGAGTGTTTTGAGAAGGAGGGTTCAAAGGTTCTGCTAGAAGCATTCTTGTAGTGGAGATTAAGTTGGTTGGCGGTGGAGTGCCTTCTTCGCGGAAAGGGTTGATAGAGACATGCCATCGGTGCATGTGGGCTTCGCTAGCACTCGTACCTATTTGATGCATCGAGGGCTGAAGAATTGCCGAAGAGCTGAAGTCCTCCTGACGAATGGGGAATCCTGAACCTTCTTCTGGCCTACTTACCTGCCTGTCTGTAAATGGGTTCGATGGGATATCCAAAGATTCCCCAGGATCAGGAGTCTTGCCACCAGGGTCGATCGACGGTTCCCTGTCTGGGGTGACCGCCCTCTCTACATCATCACCGCACTCATCGCTAGCCTGATGCTGTGTTTGTGCTACAATTGTCTGGGGCTCGAGTTGAGATACCTTGTCAGATCTAGATGGGGTTGCGCTAGTCGGTGGCTCGTGAGAGAAATTGTAATTCATATCGACATCTAAAGTGGCCTCATCACCATTAGGAAGGGACGCCGCTTCGTGGGTAAATTCCGACTGCTTAGCATCCTGAGATTGTGGATCGGGTCTAGAACCGTCTATAATCGGAGGCTCGATTTGACTTGGTTCAGCCTGAATCTCCGAAGCTGGAGCAAATTCGGCATTTGATATCTGCTTCGAAGGAGGCGTATCGAGCATAACAAGATCTGCATCTTCTTCAGGTGCTGGCTGTTGAATAGTTGCTTCTTCTGCCTCATGAATAGGCTCCTGCAATTTTGGGCCATTATTGGAGCTTGAACTGATTTTCTCCTCTGTAGTGCCCAATGGTCTCGCGAAAACCTCCATCGACGGTGAAGGAAGTTTCCCATTAGCAGAAGCTCTTCGTTTTGCGGTTTCGGTGAACTTCTTAAGCAATTCCTCATCGTTGTGATTTGGCAGGCTCCCAGATCTTGATGGCTTCAGAGTTGGAGGTTGGTCATCACGAGCAGGCGAGAAGTCCTCCCTATCTCTAAGGCCTCGCTGCAAACGTCTACGTTTCCTTGGACTGACCAAATTGTCTGCAGAATCCGAATTTATCTCTACATCAGACTCGAGACCTTGTTTCGAAGAAGTGGCCACCGCGTGTAGGTTAGTCGTCACAGGCGACTCAATAGTTGAATTTTTCCGAGACTTGTGGCTAACTTCCATGAAATCTCCCACGGAGTCAGGAGGCGTTGGCGGCCGGTTGACGGCTGTCGACCAATCACCATTATTGGATGATTTGTCGGCTGCTGCTGTCGAAGCTACTTGAGCGGCATGCAGCGAAGCTTTGACTGGATCGATTTTGAGCGTGACCCAAAGTGTGAGTGGAGCAGGAGATTCAGGGGCCTTTGGTTGCTCGGTTTCGGCGACAGCTGCTTGGTTAGGTGCTTCTTCAGACGGCTTCAAATGGCCACCCTTGGAAGATCGTGAGGTTTTGCCGTAAGATAGTTGGAATAAATTCCAAGCGGCCTTCTCAGCCTTTGTCGGCTTGGCCGGAAAGTGACAGGTTGACTCGGTGCCGTTCTCATGGCAAGACTGGCACGCCCAATTCCCAGAAACTGGCGCCTGGCTGCAATCAAACGGCTTGCCGTCGCAAAGACGGCCCCTGCAAGACTGGCAAATGCCCTACGATCCTGTTAACGAATTTGCGACGGATAAAATGTTTTTCGAGCACTGTGTTACCTTGAGCACTTGAATTCCCATGGCTCTCTAGTTGTCGTTCTGTCTGTGATGATGGAACATCGAGAAAGCTGATCTGTTGGGGTTGGAAAGTCGAATGTCAGATGCGGCGTAGACAGTAGCGCATGTGTGTGGGAGTAAAGAGAGGAAAACTTGGTGGCAAGGGCCAAAACCTAGGCGGGAGAAAAATGACTCGTCATCAAATTCACAGTAAGAACGGAATATGACGCAGCTGTTACAAGTGTCCCTTCATTGGACTATGTCACGGCAAGAATAGATGTATACGTGAATGGTATATGTGATGGTCACCGTGAGAAGATGGATGAAAAAGGAAAAGTGCAGGTCAACGACTCGAAGCTATTATTATTATTATTATTCCTGTTGAGATAGAGGGTCAATAGCGTGACGCGCAGTCGAAAATTTGACATTTGACACACAGCGTGCATAACGGGGGGAGGGAAAGTCCCAGGAAGTCCAGAGATTCCCCACTTTGCCAGGCAATCGTTACTGGCCAATAACGTGAATCTCACAGTGTAATCCCGATTGGGGATCAGCTACTCGGCGCTATCAGGGTTCGGCAACGGCATGATTGGACTCTTAGCCGCCACATTCATGCATCTTCCGAATTAGTGTCTAAAATTTGCTTCGTGGACTCGTTAATCGTTGGGCAGGACTCGTCAGTGGTCCGTTCTCCGAAGGCAAGGGAGCACCCGAGAGGTCTGAGGCCTTATTACAAAGCCAGCCCCAGCATTCACTGGATCTCCGACTGCTCCGAATGGCTTATTATTCAACACGAAATAAAACCACCTGTCTCAGAGCGAAGCAGCAAATTAAAATTTGATGCATTGACAGAATCATCGCATGGATGCCTTCGTGATGGAAGCCATGATCACCTCGGATCAGCTGTTTGATATCATTTGCCACGTCGCAACTTCGGACGCATCATGTGCTTGGATGGATCCTTTGACCGGGATTGATGGCCCCTTGCTCATGCAGGGCGTCTCATTCGCCGCGAGGCACTAATCCGGTGCCGTTTGCCTACACCCTCAATCATCCTAGTGAAGCGAACGTGTCCTTATCGGCGGACCACATCAATCGCGCTTTGTGACTACAATATATGAAAGACATTCTCATTGCAATTGTTGCTGCGTGCTTTTGATTTTACATTCATCAGAAGACAAGACGTCTAATGCAAGCTAGGCAATAATCTTTCGTGGCCAACCTATCCAATGCGTCCACGATATTTTGTCGGCTTTCCAAGTCGGTCATCTCCTCTCACAGCCTCTGACCATAATCATTTTCATAGTAAGAGTAGTATCTACTCATTCATTATGAATTTGATCTTTTTGGGTAAGTATACGACAGTGTGGCTGTGCGAAAGGATCAGGGGAATTAAAAAATGCAATCTGGGTGGATTGTTGTTCACTGTAACGAGTAGATGAAATTCATTCCATTTGTACTGTAAAAAGTGTGGAAGCGCTGGAAATTGTGAAAGATAAGTGTTTCGAATACCAAACTGCCCCTATGACCGAGGAGCTCATGTACAGTGCTTTGACTCTTAAATGGGGCAAGGCCCGCAACGGCAAGGCATTCACGAGCCTTTTCGGGCCATAAAACGTTTGTTTATCATCGGAATTCACAGCAAGGAGGAGCGCAATGCGATTGCTCCTGGCCTTTCCATTCTTCTTCCATGGCCTCTTGCCAACGCGCCTTCGGGGAAAAATCTCGAGGCCAGAGTAGGCAAAGAATACTTCTATGAGAGAACAGGCCATGATCTCATCCAGGCAAGATGAGGCTCAAATTTCCAGTAGAGATCCTTCAGCATCCTGTTTCTTACCCTTTCCCCTGTTCATCTGACATTCACACAATGGTATGACAGGGAGATCTAACGGCGTGTCATTCATTTGGGATTCTGCCTGGTGTCCTGCTATGCATAAGTGACTTGCTCATGCTAGAATGACAGCAGCTTTGATCCCCTGTGAGAGTTTAGCATTACAAACTTTTGGGATCTAGTCTGGAGTGTCCATTTTTCCATGTTGAACTAGCCTTTGCATCTGAGGAATTGGATGAGTCTCCGGCTTGTGGACCATTTCTGCTATATTCAAACCTGAGCGCGCTTTTAGCGTCTGTCCTCATTATAGACACAGCAATAGGGGGGGTAGTAAGTTTGATGAACTGGTGATAAAAGTGCGATGTCCAAGACTGGACCACACACCTGTCCGGATCATGAGGTATGTACATGCAACTGGTCTTATTGTCGGCTCGGATGGTCGTCACAGGATATGTAGGAGTGCGGCACAGCCATGCCCATGTCTCAGGTTGGGACGGTGATCTGACAAATGAGACAAAATCGCTTTCTTGAAACAAGCGACATCAGGGGCACTATGCTTGACCATCATGACGAGTCGACCCTCTGTTAATGATCAATAGCAGAATTTCACGTATCAGGCTGATCCGCTTTCGGAACAGGCAGCCGAATCTGATCAAGTCTGCGTCCTGTGCATTACTATGTCTTGTTGGGGATGCCAGCCTACCGCTCGGGATCTCCAACGGTATGATATGAGGCTTTCGCATTAGCCTTGATAGCATTCTGTTGAGAAATGAGAGGCAACAGTGATGAGCATAATGAATTTCTAGGAACTTGCCACCTAAGGCTGTATAAGCATAGAATAAAGCTCATGTCTTTCGATAGCGTTCAGATCTGGCAATCAATATGGTAGAGTTGTATGGGAAGCAGTAGCATGATGTTGCCTGATTTGCCCCTTTTTTCCTGTGGGAGACACAGGGTAGTATACCTCTCAGGTTACGGTCGAACAAGATAGCCTGTTTCTCGCCGTGCTCTTCTAGACAATGGCCCCAACTTCGATTACAGACATCGAACTGTTAACGCTAGCCTTTGATATTTTGATTCCGTGGCAGCTCGTTGCTGCTGTTCTAGCGCCCCTGGATGCTTTGACTTCCTGCATAAGTATTCTACTATATTTCCGTCGAAGAGAGATCTCAGACAGATGGCGCTGTTGACTCCAAAGGCTCTGACGACTACTCACCGACATCCTCTGTTTATGTGTGGCCACGTCCAGCTAGGGTTCTGGAGACTGAGTGATTTGGAGGATGATACGGTCGCGTTGACTTTTCACATGCAATATGTATTTTGAGCAAGCTCATCACCAGAGTGAAACGAAGTCCTCACGGGCCCAGTCGTACTCTGAAGTAACCTGTAGAAATCATCTATCTATCCATGCTGCTCATGGTAAATTATAAGTCCTCTATGGAAAGGAATGATTCCAAGCGAAGTGTGTGCTGTATGGCGAGCCCAATCAAATGAAATTTAGGCCCGTTAGATAAGTTGATATAAAACAACTCCAATATGGTACCCACTCGGGGTTTGTAGAGATTATTAAGGACGCTGTTGTAGTTTAGCTCAGACCTATCCTTCAAAGTGCCACAGAAGGAGCGGTGACAGGGTTATCATATTGAAAACGATGAACACGGGCTCAGCATCAAGTTTGATATTTCGCTTGATGCTGTACCCCCGCAAGGATAGATGAATCAATCCATCTTAATATGATATAAGTTGGGCTTAGCCATTTCTTGCAGAGTGTCTGGGAGCAAGATGTAGCTTTCAACGAGGTCCAGCTCATCATTGGCCGTTGGCGTTGCTTCCTGTATAAGCACAACTTGTCACATACTAAGGCATGCCACAATTCTGATGGATCGTGACCCGTCCTTGCCTTGGATCTGTTAACGCTTAGCCACCTATCGAATCAAAACGAGCTAGGTGAGCTAGACAATATTAGCTTACCGGGACTGTCCTCATCGCCCATGTCGATAATCGAGTCATCAGCCTCTCGTACAGCCCTTATCGTTTGAGCCTCTTCAAGGCTGACTGACTCCTGTGAGTGACTCTCCAATTCTGCCTTATACAGCAGCTCTTGACTTAGTAATTCAAGGATGATCCGCTATGAGAGACGGCCTTACATGATATGAAAGGGACTTCGAGAGTCTTCATGATTATACGACCGGTCATTAGAATGACATGGCTCCTTGCTCTTGGTTGACTGAATTCGAGTCCTTTAGCTGCTGCTTTCTGAGCCTCCTGAACTGCCCGCCTCAATAAAGGCCATCTTGATGTCCGTTGGCCTCGAATATACAAATAAGCTTCCAGATATACCATTCGTCCTCCCGATCCACAAACAGGTTGGCTGTGAACCTCGTATGGGGCTTGGTCAGGTGGAAGGAGCTGCATGGTCCTGTAATGCCCGCAGAAGAAGCTCAAGGGATCCAACGAATCAAATTGTGACCCAATCTGGCATTTTTTCAATATCCACATATCCTTCAAGAAACAGGTCTGAGCATGTATTGGTTATCCCCTACCCGGGTGATTTGGCTGCGGGCTTATAAACATGGGCCGGGTTCTTCGACCTTACGAGCCAGGTAAAGCTGGTTTTGAAGCTGATTTTGTATGAGTGGCACACCCAAAAGTGGAGCAGACGAAGCGCTGTCACGGTAAGACGTCGCTATGGAATCCTGAATTGGAAGGCGCAAAATCTGGCCCTCATGCCCTGGGAGACTTTGTAGATGCAGGCATCTTCTTTCCTTGTGACGAAGCTTTGAGCTGGGTGCATCCCAACGAATGAATTGTTGCTTGCAAGTCTGATATATAGAGACCCTGTATGGAAGGCTTTCCGCTTTTCCGGCGATGCTCGGCCTCCACGGATATCCGTCGACGGTGGTAAAAACCCTGCGTTGATCGTCGAGATTGCTGGGAAGAACACCGAGAATACTGTACCGACAGTCCTTTGCAATGCAGGGGTCGATTCGAATTGGGTAAGGGATCTTTTTGGACGTAGCTTAAAACAGGCTTGAGGCCTTGAATCCAGTGAAATCCCTCCGATACTCGCTCTGGTCTTTCTTTCTCAACGCTTCTAGCTCCAGTAAGGTTATGAGGTCCCTAATAGTACGATAGAGGCTCTGTCAGACTCAAGGTGGCTCCGGATCAGATGTAGTCTTCATGGCACGACCTCCGGATTCTAAGGGTAAGATCACAGAAACATCGGCCAGTTTAATTTTTCCCTGAAGGGGGACAACTAATCACAATTTGAAGGATAAGAGACCACCGGATGCTTCATGGGGTCCTTCATAGACCTGACTAGGTTCGTAGCCCGATGGTGTGTACTGGTATAGCTAGCTGATTGGGATTCGCTGAGGGCGCGAGCACAGGTGCTTCAAAAGATGAACGCTCCGACACGCTCGCTGATAGAAGAATGACAAAGATGAAGGCTTAATCCATCGTAAGCAAGCGCTTGCATGCTTAGCGACGTTTGATCAAGGCTTGCAGCCTGCCTGGCCGCATGGCGTATTGAAAATTACAAAGGTGTAATAATACAAACATAAAGTACCAATTTACATTTCCTTCCAAGTCCCCAAGGACGAGGCAATGGCAGCGAATCAGTCTGACAGTTTCCAGATGGGATTGACAAGCAAGACTGCGTTGCATCTTTGAAGTCTTGTTCATCTCAAGACCGGCGTGCAGTCCAAACCTGCTTGATGCTCTTCTACAGCCTCGATTGCCGCGGGGTTTCTACCTGCTCGCAGGCGATTTCAAGCATCAATCCACCACGTTGTGACCAATCCAGACCTTGGAGGGTCTTCACCGAAGACAGACAAGCATTGGCGATCCCTGGTCACGGTCAGATTTTCTCCGCTCACCTGGTAGAAGCAACGTCAACAAAGCGATCCGTTCTGGCAGGCCCATTCTGCGGACACCCTTCAACCAGTCTGAAAAGGACAGAGGGTCTCTCGACTTTGTCACATCCTACCTAGATGTAGCTGAGGAAATGAAAGTCAAGGGCTCTTACCGGAAAAGCTAGATTCATAAAAAAGGGACAGCCTTCTCCTACACTCTGAGAACACCCGGCCATCTCAAATCGGTATTCTGACTCCTCATTTGAATTAAACTCAAGATCAAAAAATCAGCAAAGTGCTTCTTCCTGGCCAATCAAGGTAAGGGGAAAGCTTTCAGCGGTGTTTGATAAGGATCCACCGTCACTGGCTGTTTCTGGATCGTACCTGGGCCAAGCTCATAAACCGAAGCCCAACAGCCTGGCTCTGGACACTTGGGCAAAATATGAGGAGCCGCTGTCTGCAGTCACGCAGACGTAAGCATTGCCTGAAAGCTGAGCTTAAGATTTCGACTTTGACCCGAAAGCCTTTTCCAGAGTGGAAGGAGCAACGGCCAAGCAAAGAGGTGGAAAGACATGGGGCAATGTATAGCGTATGCTTCTTTGTAGATCAGGGGACGTCAAGGGTGAAAAAATGGTTCGCGTACAACATCGTTGGGCCTGAACGAAAGAGGCAGTAAAAATACCAAATCTCTTGTGATTTGAAGAGTGAGCGAGCAATATGCATCCATGATTTATCCAATCTAGCTGACCCAACATGACGCTATATGTACATAATGAACGTTGGGGTATACCTTGTATCCCGGCCCTTGCAGACTTTACACCTCTATGACGGATGACAGCTCCTCTACAAAACCAGCGCTATGGTCAAGAGCCCGACGAAGATGCCCAGGAAGCCACCACTGAGACGGCTAGCCGCTCCAGTGAAAGCCATCGGCGAGGTCGATGAAGGGAATCCACTGCTTACGGTTCCGGTAGCTGAAGATCCAGCAGCGGTACCGTTGTTGCCTTGTGGGAAAGGTGCTGCGCTGGGTGCTGAGTTGGCGGTTTGGTACGAGTACATTGGCTTGGGAATGATGGTCTCAATGATTTTCATGGTCTTGGGTGACTTGGAAGCCGTGCTGACGGTAGAGCTGGCAGGGGCGTTGCCTGCTGGTCCTTGTTGACCTTGAACTTGAGCGTTGTTGCTTCCTTGGGCCTGAGGAGCGTTACTCGCTTGGCCTTGAGAGGCGTTGCTACCCTGGTTCTGGGAGGCATTGCTGGCTTGACCCTGAGCGTTGCTGTTGGCCTGTCCCTGAGACGCGTTGCTACCCTGGTTCTGGGAGGCATTGCTGGCTTGACCCTGAGCGTTGCTGTTGGCCTGTCCCTGAGACGCGTTGCTACCCTGTCCCTGAGATGCGTTGCTGCCTTGACCCTGAGATGCGTTGCTGCCTTGACCCTGAGATGCGTTGCTGCCTTGACCCTGAACATTGCTGCTACCCTGTCCCTGAGACACGTTGCTGCCCTGTCCCTGGGAGACATTGCTGCCTTGACCCGGGGAAGCATTACCGATCTGGGAGGCTGGGGTACCATTTGAAGCGCCACCTGAGTTGCCATTGGAGCTCGCTGGAACCCCGGAAGCCGAGCCGATAGTACCTGAGCCTGAAATGGAGGCTGTGAGTGCTGATGTCGTTAACGGTGGAAGGGTGATGGTCGATGTTGACGAAGTAGTAATGGTCGATGTGGTAGAGGTCGTCATTACCACTGGCACGCCATTCGATGTAGCGGTCTGGGTCACGGGGCATATCGTTGTCGTGATGTAGGTGCTATAATATTTTAGCCCATGTCACAAAAGAGGTTGTAGGAGACTTACACCACAGTGGTAGTAATGCTCTGGATAGAGGCAGGAGCATTTGGAGCAGCTGTGGTCGACGTAGCTACGCATTTTGTACAGATGGTTGATGTAACGGTCCGGTAGATAGTAGATACGACTTGGGTGGTCTGCACGACTTGACTTCCACCAGTTGTGATGGTTCGCGTCACTGGAGATGTTGTAACGTAGGCTGAAGTGACAACAGTGGAGACTGCAGACATGGTACTGGAGGCAGAGGTGATAGGTGCTCCAGATGCCCCAGACGAAGTCTGCGAGAGACCTGAGGCACCCGTGGACGAGGCTGAGGTGGCAGATCCTGGCACTGTTGTGGAAGAAGCACTAGATCCTTGAAACAAAGTTGTGGGTTGGCGAGACGAAGGATTCGTCTGACCAATTGCAGATGAAGAACTGTTCGTCACTGGGTACGGTACGTTCGACGAACTTGGGATGGCAGGCGAAGTGCTTCCGCCAGAGGCGAAGGAGGACATCCCAGACACACCAGACGACCGACGCGAGGATGGACCCGCAGTGCCGCTGATGGCGCTGCGGGATGAGGTACCGAGAGGAGATACCGAACCCGTGCCTGTGGGGATGGCCGATGGCTGTGTGCCATAGCTAATGCCGCTGCCAGTGGGAATGGCTGGCTTTGTAGTGCCACCGGTTGACACGGCGTAGGTACGACTTGTACCAGACGGACTGATGGGGATACCACTTGAGGGTAGGAAACCAGAAGATCCGCCTGTAGGAACGCTCGAAGGATATTTGCTTGTGCCGTTGATGGAATATGGCGGCAAGACTGAGCTTGCACTAGAACTCAGAGGCGCAGAGGCGCTGGTCAGAGTGCCAATTGGTGCAGAGGTGCTGGCCAGGGCGCTGGTTGGTGTAGTACTGGTAGAGAGAGTGACGGGCGGCGTGAGTCCACAGGAGGGATTGTTCGCACAATCGCTCTTCTCGAGGTCCTTCTTGAGGACGTCTACATAAGGCTTGCCGTCGATTGCGTTCTTCTCCGAGGCTGTAGCCTCATATACCATGACACCCCCGAACCGCTCTGGATATTTACATTGGAAGTGGTCGATAATGGTCTCAGCCTCGTCTGGTTGGAGGTACATGACTGGATCATTCACAACTGAGGGCGCTGCAGGCAGACCCAAGAAGATCTTGGCTTGGGAACCAGCTTGGTTCACAAAGTCGACCCATTGGTCAAATGAGATATCTGTCGGCGCTCCTGTTGAACCATAAGTATGATCAAAGTAGGCACGAGCGGAACATTCTGGCGTGTTGTAGAATTGAACAAACAGGAAATCAAAGTGTGAGCTTTGAATGGCGTTGGCAAGGTGAGCATCAGGTACCACACACTGAGGAGCACCAGAGATGTAGTATTCGCGAGGTTCCAGAGCATAATGCGAGCGGAGCACATCAACGAGGGTCCCGTAGCCACGATCTAGATCGCCCGCGTCCTCGCCTGGTTGCAAAACGTTTTCGATATCCAGATCAAACCCATCCACCGAGGCATCGCCGAAAGGTCTCGGGAACGTTGAATCAGGCGTTTCTTTGTTGGGACCGAAGGCTCTCCATAGGAAGTCGCCGAATGTTTTGGCGCTATCATCACTTTTGAGGACCTGATTGTCCGGTGCAGCGCCACCGAGGGACAGTAGGATCTTTTTGCCCAAAGATTGACAGTAGATGATGTCAGGTCCAATATTGGGGCAATTGCTCTTGAGCTGACTGTCGGACCCATCGACGTTCTTGTATACCTCGTCACCGCATTGATTGCCAAAGTTTGAGCCTGGATAGCCGCCAGTCTGATCGGGAAATCGGTTAAGGAAAGCGATTGGGATTATGTCTATCTTGGCATCGTCACAAAAGTGACTCAGACGTTGCTGATTGGCGCCTTGACCCTAAAAGGAGCAGGTATCAACTGCTGCTGTAAGGTTGTTATGATGGAACCGTCTGCTTACCCAGTACACGGCCATATTGGTGTTTGCTCCTGAATCGAACGGACACTGATCGGCTGGTGCTGCTGTAATCGTCGTCGTCGTCGTGGAGAATCCCGCCACAGGGTTTCTCCTTGCCATGTGGAGGGCGTGGTGGGCAGCGCCATGCGGCAAGCGTGATGCGTCAGTCATGGAGGCCGCGGCCATAGCCAGAACGGCCAAAGATTTGAATGTTGACATTTTGAGCAAAGAGATGTTATTAATATTAGAACGAATAGATCAAAGATAGTATAAAGCGGTCGGTAAAGAGCGTGATTGAGGTCAATAAATGACAGGACGTAGAACAAAGTCTACAGGCAAAGCAATAACGCACAACGTCGAGAAAGAGAGTAACGACGAGGTGGGAACGAGATCAACAGAAGAGAAGAGGACGAAAAGGCAAAGCACCAAACGGCAAAAATGCAAATTCTTCATCCAACATCACGCCAACCACGGGACTGGCCTGACAAATAGCAATGACGGCCATCCTACCCACTAGACCGCAGTACAAGGCCTGCGATTGGTGTACCTGACGGTAGTCAGGAACCAGCAGGACTAAGCAGTACTAAGTAATACTCCGGACAGTGCTTTTCCTAAAGAGACAAGACTATCAATCGGAGTGCTTATCCAGGGGTAAAACAATCTTAGACCACCTGACAAAAGCGGACTAGGCTGAAAGTCAGACGCAGAACGCAATCTCGCAAGCAACGCGGCTACCGGCAGCGCGTCCAGGCTTATTTTGGAAGAAGGCAATCGTTGAACATCATGAATTTGAGAGGAGAGAAGGGAGGAGCGATGATTGGTAGACTGTGCCACATCGTGGCGAAGCGTGCCTGCGCTTGATGTAATTAGATGCTGCCTGCTCTACATCAGGCCAAGGAGAGATTTGGGCTACATCTGCCCAAATCTCTCCTTGGCCTTCTCCTTCGTCTTTTCGAGGAACTCCTTGTAGGAGCTCCTCGTGGCTCGATCTGCTGCTTCTGCAGCATCCCCCATCCTCCCCCCCAACGCTCCAAGCCCAACCCCCGGCACGTACAGCTCGGTGGCGATAGGTGCTGTCCTTCCGGCGCTATGCGCCCCCAGTCCCTCGCCAACGGTCCACCCCATCTTGCCCAGAAGCGAAGCCCCTTTCGAAGGCTTTACTGCCTTCTCCTCTTCTGTTGCAACGTTCTTGCGCTTGTTTGCGCCCTTCTTCGCTGAGAACGAGATCTTCTCGGAGGTGCCAAAAGCGTCTCTCCGCTCTTTAGCGCGATCGCGATACGCTAGTGTTGGCTCTTCAACGGCGGTGACAACGTATCTGGGAGCCATCCCTCCCTCGGCGAGCTTGGCGTTGGCTTGTGCAACAAGGTCGGCATTGGCGAGGTTGCGTTGATGAAGAGTGCCCCCGTTCTCTCCGCTCTCATGTGCTTCGTAGTCTTTGCGAAAAAGGAAATTTCGTCTGCAGAGCCAGCATTGATTACCGCGGAAGTGTCTTGGTGCACAGCCGACTCTCATGAGATCTTCATTCCCTGCCACGATGAGATCCTCCTGCGCAAGATTGGTTTTGTGAGACTCGTCCTTTTCGTGGATGTTGCGGGCAGTCCCATTCTCAAAAAGCAGCTGGCAGAGCGTGCAGACTGTCTTGTAAGGATCTGTCCATAGCGGTAGTGTTACCCCGTTCTGTGCCAACAACTCTTTCACTTTAGTGACCCAAGGCTCGTTCTGAAGGCTAGTATGGTGATGATAATCGAAGAGCTCGTGTGCGAACAAGGCAGTTGGCTTGTCGAACCCTTCCGCGCAGAGATAGCATTCGATGTTTTCGTAATCCCCGAAGGACGTCAGGGTGAGTGCCTTGTCTGCTGAGTACGCCTCTCCAATCGCGGCTCGAAAGCTCCCATCGTTCTCATCGTTCTCATTACCTAGGATCTCGGTGCGTTTTTCATTCTCGATCGTCGATGTCTGCGTCTTACTGGCGCCCGAAGAAGGTTTCTCACCATGCAATTCGGCACGACGATCAGTCCACAGTTGAAGGTGAGGTGCTAGTGCCTGGAAACATGAGTCTCTGTTGAGCCGATGGATAGGAAGACGACTAACCTTCTTCTGTTGCTTGCTGATCTTGTCCTCTCCTTTGCGCTTCTTCGCCTTTGGTTCGCCTTCCAGTAGTTGCACGCGTGTCTCTGACGTCTCATGTGGCTCTAGCGTCCCAGCTCGCGTGAGTGGCTCTGACGTCCCAGGAGCTGTAGAAGGCCTGCTTAGCTTTGATACAGAGTGCGGGGGCTTGTCATGTTTACCAGCTGGTGGTGATCCAGTACCGGAGCCCGGCGAGACCTCAAGTTCGCTGGCATACACATGCTCCTCCCAATACCTTATCTGCTGAGCTGGGTTGCTGGAGGAACCAAAGGTGAAGGTGCGATCATCCATGCTTGCGACGGAATTGAAGACTGGGACAAAGACTCCAGCATGAATGTAATCCACTGGCACGTGTGGTCCAGAGCCAATCGAGAACTTGCCGGCCTTTTTGAAGGAAAGGTAGCGGAACATTGCCGCTCGAGCATCCTGCCAAATTCAGTTAGCACGAAAAGACCGGACGAGTAGCATGTAAGGCTCCCGAGGAACTGCATGCTCACATCAACCGTCCTAAACTCTGCAAACCCGAAGCGTAAGCTGTTGCCGGTGATGCGGTCCCTCATGAGTAGCACCCGATGGAGACTGCCTCTGGGTGCCCCAATGCTGGAGTCGACAGTCGTGGATTTCATCTTCGATTTACCCCCGTGGCCAACATGAGTTGCCAGAGCTTGATCTGGGTCCGGCTTGTACAATTTCATGACCCCGCCGGCAAGCAACTTCTCTGTCACATGAGGTTCGAGTTTCCGGAGCAGGAGGAATTGTGAAGGGTCTGCGGACACATCGCTGTCGCCGTTTACGGGGAGCGGGTCAGAGTGAGGGACGATTTCTGTACATTGTCAGGGGGGACCACCGTGCAAAGGGGAAGGTGTTCGACTGACCTTCATATGGGTGACCGCAGTGATGACATTTGGTTCTGCCGGCAAAATTCGGATATGAACACTATCCAGCACCCATTGTCAGCCTTCTGGACTGGGCAAGTGATGCCAGTGGTCTTACGGCGTGACATTTCCATTCTCCAGCCGCTTTGTCTGCCACACGATTGTCTCTTTCACGGCTGAAGGCGATCCCGAGTTCCACTTCATGGCCACCGGCGGAGTTGCCTCCATGTAAACGAATGCCCGCATGGTGCTGGTCTTCGAAGGCCACGGCGTCTTCGAGTGTTGGGAATCTGATGAAACCATAGCCTCTGGACATTTCTATTCGCGAGTCAGCAAATGAAGTTATAGATTCGGCCGAGACGTACTCGTTTGCTTATCTCTAATGACGCGGACGTCCTCGAGCCGTTTGACTCTATAGCGCTGTGCCAATCCTTCCGCAACCTGCATAGAAGATACGGAGACTGTTTAGCTGAGTACCAGATGACAGACAAACGACAAGAAAGCCATGATGAGGTGGTGCTCCTCCGCGTATATATATATATATTTATATTTGCACCACAATTTGACTTTGCAAGGGGGGGCGAACATCTTTCTCCACCATATCTGGTGGCAGCCCACTGAGTTTTAGTTCCCTGCTCGGGTGTCCGGCAGAACGCTCCCTATCGAAGGGCTGACTACGACTTCGATTCCAGTTTCGATTCATGTCGGGGCTGCGGCTCCTCCGCTCTTGTCTGTCACGTAGCGACGCTTCGTGGTATTCACGATCGCGGTTGCCATATTGACGTTTGGGCGCGAATTGTGGAGAAGTCGCGCGACTCCCTGATCGGCTATCGCGGCCACGATATTCACCCTCGCTGCCTCGCCTGTTCTGATTGTTCTGATAGTTCTGATTGTACTGGGTTGATGTACCCTTGATCCTGAGATCGCTGCCGCCTGATCTAGGATCGCGATCTTTTCACAACAAGCATCAGTAGACGTGCAAAACAGGAGAGTACGATCATTTTCGTGGTTTGTTACCATGATAAGAAGAAGAAAATCGCTGACTGTGTGGGGACGAAGGTCTCCTGTACGAAGCTGATGATGAGTCTGTCGGATACCTGCTGCTGTACGCGTCGTATTGGTCATATCCTCGTGGCGGTCCGTAGTTGTCGCGAGCTGGTGCTCGTCCGTATCTCCTGTCAGCCATACTGGAAAGGCGAGATGTGATAACGTCTTCGAGAATGAGAAAGAAGAACTTAAAGGGGGATGACTATCGATGCATCTCGTTGCCATCAGACTGAAGCTGTAGCGGACTGTGCGTAAACCCTCGACGCTAACGCTTTTGGGTGCTGTAGACCAATTAAAACCAAGAGCCCCTGGCAGCAGGACAAACAATCCAACAATTCATTGCGACTACAAGCCACTATGAGTGAATACCCTGCTGACAGTGCAATTGACCATTCCAATTGGCTTTCTGGAGACTCCAGATTCGAGTTGACATGGGGCCGGATACGATGTTGGTCATTGGCCCCAAAAGGGGGTGTCATATTGGATGACTCAACTCCGTATTTGCGCTGACATGCATGATAAAATTGTATTTAAGTACATCTCTAAGCCATTTCCCTGGTGTCACCTCTGATTCTCATCAATTATTTCAATCTTCTGCCTCGTGGGAATACGGTCAACCTGCTCGGCATCTGCGATTCTTTTGAACGTTTCATAGCCCCCTCAACCCAAGAAAGTCTCATCATCGTCCAGGCCAGCATTTCTATCTGAGCACTCAACGATGGATACTGCTTTTCACACACAAAATGTCAGCATTCCACTCTGGGATCCTGACGAGGTAGACAATAGCGAGAGCCAGCGGCAAGTCGAAAGCGGATCCGACCAAGACGAATCCTCCAAAGACACTACGACCCGCCCACCAAAAGGACCTTCCCGGTCGAAAGCCAAGCGAAACCGAAAGCAGAACAATCACAACGACGGCAATCAGGCGTCTCATCCCCCGCTACGTCCAGCATCAGACATCCTGTCCCGGATTCGGCACGATCCAGATCTTGACGAAAGCGATTACATTGTTGGCTATCATGACAGACACGAACCAGAGGCCGTTGAGATTCCAGTGTCGGCGTGGAAAGGCGGCGGAGATGTCACGGATGAGGAATGGATCCCTCAGCACAGGATACTGTATTTTCGGAGGGACTCAGATGGTGAGCTTGTTTGGCACAGAGGCAAGAGGCTCGATAAACTCTTTGGAAGTGGTATACAGATTACAGCCGAGAAAGCAGTTGAAGAGGCTAATTCACCCTCGGAGAAAGTTGGAAGCGAGCCAGACGAAGAGCCTTTGCAGGCCCTGTAACATGATCTCATTGTGGTAATCTATCCTATGTCTAGTCCGCCATCCGAATCTTGTAATAGTATTCAATTGACTTCCCCGTGGCGCATGGCCATAGCAAAACCATCATCTCATGGCTAAAAACGCTTTTGCCTGCTCATCGTCCACGTCTGACGCACTCGAAAGACTCTTGGGTATCAAAGAGAGCTTCGCCCCTTGTATCAACCGCCACATCTCCCTCCTGTCTCCATTCAGGTCGCCCGCAAGCAATCTGGTCTTGAGCGATGTCATGATCTGATTGAACGCAAGGGGCTCTTCGACCTCAATCATCTCGTTCCTAAGGACACCCAATTTTTCCAATGCACTTTGATAACGCAAGTCTCCAAAGCTCTCCTTGATCTGCGTTTCGATGATCGCGCCCATTTGCTTTGCGGCATCATGTATAACACTCAGAGATTCGGCAGAGTCCAGAGTTTGGCGAAATTCAGGTATGGCATTGTCTGGAGATAGTTTGGCTTTCTTCGATTTCTTCCCAAGCAGGCTTCCCACATCTAAGCCCGAAAGCGGCTTGACTTGGTTTCTGGCTCGCTTCCTGGACTGAGCCTTGGGCGGTACTTGCTTCACGTCCGCCTCCTCGATGAGCGCTGCCAGTGTACCTTTAGACCTTTCAACGATGTCCTGGGGTGGCTTTGAATAGCGCGTGAGGATCTCGTAAGGCGGTGGGATAGGCTCCTTTGAGTGAACAGCTCGCCAACGCACAGCCTGGTCGATACGATGGAGAACCGGCGAGAACGTGTCTGTCAGTTGCATGAATTCTGTGGGGTTGTCTTCCTCGTCTCTACCCATGTGCGATAAGTCCATGTCGTCAACGAGATCGCTCATTGCCTCGTTCAGGGAATCAGAAGGTAGGTTCCTGTGCTCCGTAATCTTCTTGCCAGATACGGTGATCACTTTGTCCAATGGAGGGAATTTGTAAGGCCTGAGGTCCTCAGCAAAAGGAACTTGCACGTCGAGTAGGCATTCATAATCAGCCTCTATGGAAGGAGCAAGTAACACTACAACTGGCTCTTTGTCCGCTTTTGTGACCAAGCGAGCAATTGCATATGACTCCAGCTCGTAGAGGGCGTGTATCAGGGATGACAGAGCTATCGCAGCTAAGTTGTTGGTCTTCTGCGCTATGGTAACGCAAGAAACGGACATATTCATGTAGCGGTGATACTGTCAGAGTTAGCAAACCCTCAACGAGGACTCCAGAAGAGTCTTACATTAGCCTGTGGGACGAATCCCATGATCTCCATTCCTGCCTGGGTCTCAAGCTTCGTCACGTTAAGATCAGATTCACTGATGTGGACAGCGGTACGCCCGTACTCATAGCCCCTGGCGAGATCATCGCGACTGATTCTCCTCTTGCCATCTTCTGCTTTAGCGTCCTCAACTTGATACATACGCGAACTCGGCTGTGCATCTGAAGGCTTCGGATCAGCCTCCTTACCAGTTTGAGAACCGTTCTGGACCGTGCTTGATGATTGAGCGCTTGCTTTGCCTTTGTCTGAGGGTAAGAACATGTTGCTTGCGGCGGCAGGTCGTCGCACCATGACTCTGGGATATCGTTCGACATCAATGCACATGGCTGATTCTGATGTTCCCGCATTGCCCAAAGTGAGTTGACCCTTGTAAGAAGGCACCGGCCTTGTCGACTTGAGACGAGGAGTCCCAAGCTCCTCGATTGCTTGCTGCATGGTCCCAATCAAGCCGTTTGCTTGATCAACCAGCTTCTGCAGTTTTTGCTCATTCGCCAACTGATTGGGTCAGCGAGATCGTCCATCACCATTTGGAAAGGAGAATGACCTTGCGTGGGTCTTTGTCTTCTTCCTTGTACCCATACTCTGCATCGTCAAAATCGACGCCGCTGTGGATGTCAGCCGAGAAGGGTTGATTAGATTGTCTAGGCTCACATCACGACGAGCTCGATGCCATCTGAAGTCAATTTGTCTACAATGGATGGAACATCGTCGTCATCCATGTCGCCGCTGGCGTTGGTGACAAGGATGATTTTGCGCTTGTATTTGAGCTTTTTGCAGTAATTGGCAATCATTTGGATTGCAATGACAATCGCAGATATGGCTGCCAGGAGAGTCAATCTTGATAGAAACAACACTGCGAGATCTTACCATCACCCTCATCCGTGGTGCTGGGTTTTAGCTTGGGACGTAATTCCTGTAAGCCTGGCAAAAGGAGCCTAGTACTTGTGAGCGCCGCTTGATGAATCGACTTGGAACGACCTACTGGCCAATGTCTTGAAGAACGCTAATATTGGAAAAGCCGTCTTGATCACCGAAATCATTATTTGTGCCTATCCTTGTCAGCACAAAACTTAGCCGATCATATGGGTGTTTACCAGAGGTACGAAAGCCAATCACACCAAGAGTGGCAGTCTTGCGATCCGTTGCGACCTTGTGAAAGCATTAGAGCCGACAAGAGCTTTCCAAGTACTGAGAACTAGTACCGTTGTAGTGATTTTTTCCCACACATAGGTCATCGTCCATTCGAGATCTGATTCTGCCCGTCCATGTTGCTTTCCTCCCATAGACTCACCGAGATCAACGACATATAGAGTAGCTTCTTTGTCCGCCATGCCTGATTGCAATGAGGCTTATGGGAATTGACATACAAATGAGTTGCTCAAGGATCAACAGAGCCTGGCTTTGACCGCCTTTGCTCCAGCTGTCGCCAGGCAGAAGTGTCGCGAAGACGTCACGTGAGGCCCCTTTTCCGGGTTTTGTATAAAGGGAAAATTACAAAGTATAATACAATACATCAATACAGGTTATTGGATTCTACTGATGCAGGCCAGCAAGTCAATCCTCCATTCAAAGGAGATAATATTGATTCCATCTAAGAGGCAGCGTTCGTCATTGCTAGGTCACAAGATGACCGACCTGTCTGCTTCCGTGAAGAGGGGCCTCAACTCTACACCAACATTCCTACTTGGGCAGTCCAGCTAAAGAGCTTCATCACATCATTACTATGCCAATCCCATACCACCAAAACAATCCTCAACCGGACACTTTCGAGCTTGCCCATCTTCGTGATTTCAAATGCGACCAAGAAATTGCCACCCTCCGCTTTGATCATCCTGAGATAGACGATCGCGGCCATTCACAGTAATACTATCCTGTGAGGCAGACATGACGAGGCCCAATCTCCTGTAATCCGCTGTCGATGGCTGATAATATTCGCTGAACATTCATCGGCATCTGAAGGCGTCTGGCGGCAGAAAAGACTCTGAACCACCGTATGGGACAAATTCGTTGCTTTGGAGGAAAATACTTCAACAAAGGAACCTACCGGCCACTCCTACGATTGCTGATGATTGTCCTAGCTTGATCAATCTTCGAAGGTTGCCCAGCAAATTCGGGCGCCTCTCCCACCATTCCCTCTCCGGTTGATTTTCTGATCCCTGGCATTGACCGCTGTGGCTAGGTCTCCCGGTGATGAGGCACGAAGCTGCGCAAGAGGTTTTGTGGTGCCGGAAGTATGCTGTATAGCTTGCACCAACTAAGCGGCGGCGGCGAGAACAAGGCATCCGTCTTCGATCCTCCTCAAACCCTTTCGATTGCCCACACTTGCGAGACAAGATCCGCCTTCGAAGGTCGAATATTCAAGCATACACATAGGTGGCTCTTTAATACGACCAATGGGATGAGGGTCTATCATTCAAAGGTCTGTGGATCAGCCTGTAGCGACTTTGGGGGAAAGCTTGAGCAGCTTGGCACCATATTAGAGCTGTAGCGTTGGACACAAGAACGGGCTGTACTTTCATCGAAACGCTGGGACAAGCGGCTCACTGCCTCCTTCAAGAGCGAGGGGGCATAGCACAGAAACCAGGGAGGACAATTTCTCCTAGTGAGTCAAGCCAACACCAGGTACGACGCAGATTCACCGTGACCCCAGCCCACAGAATAAAAAATGAGGACAAGAGCGTGCAATCCAGGTTTGAACATCAGTGGAGATAGTACGAGACTCTTGCCGATACCCAAATCAAGAAGGCTTTCTTCAATATCGAATCCATTCCGTACAGAATCGCGGCTGTTCCTTGCCAGAGCACCAGTGGAAGGACTTACCTGCCTCAACACCCATGTCACTTACCTAGTCTCTTGCTCTACCTACACCTACATTCTCAATACGTCCAGCCTGCAGAGACCCGTTCTCACCAACCTTGCCTGATCTCGCTCTCCTCTTGACCGAATCCAAATTCTTCGATCTACCTTGATGACTGGACGCCCATAAGTACCCGGGAGTGAACATACATGAGTTGCGCAGATCTCTCTCGTATGGTACCCAAGGACATTCTAGATTGACAGTCACCACACAGGCATACCTGTTGACCCTGCTGTATCCAGGAGATTTTTGAGGATCTTTTTTGGGCGGAGGCTACTTCAACATGCCAACTTCGCTCTGTTGCATGGACCACGACCTCATCTCATCTTGGCTTGGCCGTGAGTCCCGCTGGGCATCGACAATGGCATGTAAAAAAGGGCATCTGCGAAAGCTACCAAGGGAACCAGGGTATTGCAAGAGCATGAAGGAGACTATTACGGTCACTCACATAAAATTGTGGTCGTTGGCGTACGTCGAAGTCAAACATGAGGCGCACAGTGACTTCCGTTGCATGTGGGAAGCCAATCGTGTCCTAAGGGGCTGCCAGATGGGGAAGGCCGGCCCCTTTCTTGCTGGGATCTGGCAACAGTAATGCGACGTCGGCTCTCAATTCCTGCATGACAAATTTTCCATGCGTTACGTTGTCATTGGGAAGCATCCAAAAGCAATTCGAGCTGGTGGAGCAGGATGTTCGTTGCAGCGATGGAACCCAGGCTAGCCATCCTTTTCCCCTTGTTCCCAGCTCCCAAGACGCCGGCGTCGGGATCCCTGAACCCCTGCAGGCACTTGACGTCGCCTGCTTGAAAACATGCGCGTCATACAAACACTCAAACCGTTTTGATAAGTGGATAGCTCAATCTTCCCTCTCTCACCCAAGAACACTCCATCGTTCCAACCCAGAAGATCCCAATCATGTCGTCCCTCTCGATCTTCGCCAACCCGGCGCCCTACCACATCCTCAGGTACTGTGCACAACCCCTCGATTGCTTCCCCCCTTTCAAAAAGCCTTCCCTATCCTTCCCCCAAACTCCATCACTCGCTGGCCTCACCTGAACCTTGAGCCCCCTGCTAACACACCACCCACCCTCTCCACAGCTACGGCACCCTCCTCGGCACCTCCCTCTACCAATCCTTCGTCAACGGGATCGTCTCCTACCGCGCCCTTCCCCGGCCCCAGTTCGCCACCCTCCAAGCCCAACTCACCCCCGTCTACTTCGCCATCCAGACCGCCCTCCCCGTCATCATGGCGCTGACATATCCCGGCCTACGCTCCTCCTCCTCCTCCTCCTCCTCCTCCTCCTCCTCCTCACCCTTCAGCTCCAGCTCCTCCCAAACGCAATCGCAAAGCGGCATCTTCGGCGTGCTGGCTCCCGAGAACAGATTTACCGTTTTGGCGCCGATGGTGGGCATGTTCGTCACCGCGGCGGTCAATTGGACGTACCTGGGCCCCGTGACGACGCGGATCATGAAGGAGAGGAAGCATCAGGAGACGCGGGATGGGAAGAAGTATTATGATCCCGGGGAGCATAGTAAGGAGATGAAGGGGCTGAATGGGCGGTTTGCGAGATTGCATGGGTCGAGTGCGGCCATCAATCTGGTGGGAGCGGGGGTGATGGTTTGGTATGGGGCATTGTTGTCGGAGAGGCTGATTTAGGAATGGGTTCAGTCAGTGGAGATAGGAAGAGCAATGTTTATAGCAACCAGGTAGAGGCGATATGGAAGAAATCGAACCGCTTGCATGCTTCAGAAACTTCACATACCGTGTCTGCTCGAAGGAAGAATCACAGGATAGTCAAGTGAACAAAATGTCTTATTGCAGGCTACTCTATAGGGGTATCTTTCTATCGCTTTCGAATCATGGGCACCAAGCTCAGAACGCCGCTGAAGACATGCTAGGGACAATACTCCCCTATTCCCCCTTTGCCCAGCCCACCACCGTCATTCCCACGGCGGCGACAAACCCCTCGTACCTGTCGCCATCATCTGCAAACAAACCGCAGTGGGCCCCGACCTCATCGACTCCGGGCATGTAAACGCGGACCCAGCAAGGGTCAACCTCCCCATTTGGCCCCTTGGCCAGGCGGCAGAACTTCCTATCGCGAGGAGCCTTCTCCTCCACCCGCTCCTCCGCCCTCCCCTTCCCCTTCTCCTCGTTCTCAACCTCCTCATCCGACCCGATGGGGGCCAGCGTCACCACTCTGCCCTCTTGAGCCTCCGCTTCCTCTACTCTGGCCTTTACTGCCTTAGCAACCCGCTTAGCTTCAGCCTTTTCGGCCTTTGCCTTCTCTTTCTCTCCCTTCTTGGCCTCCTTCTCCGCCGCTTTGGCGGCCTCCTTGTCCCTTTTTTCGACAAACTTCTGCCGGGCCTTGATGGCGTTTTCGCGGTCTTTGACAAGGCGTTGGTACGCCTTGACTTGGCGCTGATTCTGTTGTTCGGCGAATTTCCGCTCTTTTGGGTCCTCAGACTCCGGGACAAAGCACTCCGGCTCTGCTGGTAGAGCAGGGATAGGCGGGAGCCGAGAGTCTGCTTCGAATCCGAGAGAATTGATAGACTCCACGGAACGGCTGGTGGTTGGCCTGCTGAGGTCGCCCTGTGCGTCCTGGATAGCGGATGATTCTGCCTCTTCAGGTCTGGGATCATTCAATACGGCCAGGCTTTGGATTGATGATGCAGTTGATGGGTTCCGGGGGAGCGAAGAGCCAGATTCTTCCGCCGCAGGAGCACCATGAACTGTCAAATTATCGATTCCCTTGTCTAAGTCATTCTCGTCCGTCGCTTCAGTAGCAGCGGACGCCTGCAGCTTCTGCTTCTTAGGTCTGCCAGTACTTGCTGTATAATAATTGACAAATCGGACCCTCTCGGACGAATGGACGTCCTCTAACGCTCTGATGCGTTGGTAGCGTTGCTTCAGGCCTACGAAGTCGCCCATTGCTGCACCAAAGTCCCAGTGAGATTTGATCATTGTCTGGGTGGCACGAGCCAAGCCGCTCGAATGTTTGCCAATGAAATGCAAGGCATTGGAGAAACCTGAGCGTTCGGGAAGGAGGACATCGTTTGGAAAAGCAGGATCATAGTTGGGATCCTGGGAAGGGACTGTTGGGGTTGAAGACGGGAAATATTCTCCCCTTTGTGAGGTAGTCGCCGCAGATAGCAGTATGCTTGGGTCGCTTGCACCGCTTACGCCCTGGTCAGGCTCAATGTTTGGTGTGTGTAAGCGACTCAGTGCGGGACTATCCAATTGCTGGCTTCGACTCTGTGTAGAACTGGCTTCCGTTCTGGGGTTGGGAGATTGTGGAGTAGGGGTAAAGATACTCTGGATACCACTGGCAATGACCCCTTGATGCAAACCAAGGAAAGGCGTATCGAGATTGATGGTTCCCAGGATACGATGTCTGAAATGGCTCGGACTTTCGGCGCCAGCTGTGCCCAAGAGTACAACCTCAGCTGATAGGATACCTCCCATGCTATGACCGATTAGGATGATGTCGGTAGTTGGAGATTCATGTGGACGTAGCCTGACAGCATTAGTGTCCAAATTGAGTTCGAGGCGGTCTAGAACAAGCAGATCTTCATGCAATGGCAGGACTCAGGGGTTAAGACATTCATCACGGAGACGAGAGATACTCACCAATCACTAAAATGCTGAGTCACTTGCTCAATCTTGTTTTTCGTCCTGTATCTTGGGTAGATTTTTGTGTAAACAACATGGCTTGAGCTCAGACTCGCAGTAGCAAGGTCATGAACGTGTCTTGGAAATTTCTGAAAGCTTGTGACATTACCCATGAAGCCATGAATGTAAACCAGGAGTATGGCTCGCTTTCCTGAGCTGGGCGGGGAAGCTGTGGGGGAGGACGATGTAGCAGAAATCATGTATGTCGAGCGAGGATCCTCAGCGACCCCTGAGGATGGTGAAAGCTGATTAGATGGCCGAATATCGTCCACTTCGGAATAGGGGGGAGGTGGAGACGAGCTCATGCTTCGGTAGGGCAGCCGTATAGGCTGAAAACCCAAAGAAGGCTACTGTGCGGTCAGACGTGACCTCCCCATACAGATCGACAACCCCACGTGGCGCTTGCGAAAGGAGTATGCGGCCTGAGGGGAGTAGAAGGTCGAGTGATTGAGTAATTGGTGTCGGCTCTGTGTGTGGGTCCACCGTGTCGCCGTCGAAACCTGCAATCTCAATCTCGCACAGATTAAGACAATGGTTATTGGCTCCGTATCCTCACCCCTCTCTCTGATCTCTCAGGAAAGTTCCCCAATGTCTCAGTGTGCTCTCGGTCAGTGCTGTTCTAGGCAAGTCGACAAACGATTCTCAGACTAGAAATCACTAAGATGCTCTAAATTAGGGTCATGTACGACAAAAGCGGCTGTGGCTGCACGATCAGATTAAGCAATGTGTGGGGAAGCGCTAGAAGACTGCAGAGACGTAGGATTTAAGTATAATGAAGGCTACAGTCTTCTAGCTTTCTCGGTATTGTCGGCAAGACATGCCAACGTATGCAAAATTGGGATTTCTGGATCCCTGATGCCGAAATGAAACGACTGGGCTCGGCCGGGCCGGGATGAAACTCCACCAACCGAGGGTTCGCCAGATCATCAGTTCACAAGGTGATTTCTCACAGCCTGCAGCAAGACACTTTACACCATCATCGTACGACCAATCAAAGAGATTTGGGCCCCCTCCTGAGCAAATGATTTGCAGTCTATGAGTTTTGCCCTGAGCTCCAATGACAATGTTAATGACTGACAGAGCGGGGAACATCGAAGTGGATACGCAATTGAGTATCGTTGATGAGTCTCCTCATTTTCTTCAGCAACTATCCTGCAATCGGAAGGTCTTCATTTCCTTCTCCAAGACAGCATCCACAACATTCTCATCATCTCACCTCGTTCTCCTCTCCACATGACTCTAGCGCTGCGGAGCAAGACACATGCAATTTCTGCTGTCCGAATTGCCCCTTTGCGAAGCCGTCTTTGAGGATGGTGCCAGTGTCCAATGAGGGACGACCTTTCCCCACCTTTTGACAAATCTCTTGGGTAGCATTGAATCATGTCCGATGGGATCCTTCTTGTCATGCGTCATACTCTTTCACTACCAGCAACTGTGCGAAGCTTGACAGTAAAATCAAGAAAGCAAGGCGCAAAGCAAAGGACAGAGAGGAAAACATATAAAAAGATTTTTACGCTAAATTTCAGGAGCGTGGCACTGTTTTTGCGATGCAGGTTGCTCATCTTCAAACGCTCCCACGCATGCACCCTGCATGGCTCATTTGCCGGAGAACCAGGGTCGCAGGTATGGGATTTAATCAAAAGCCTTGGTTGAGATCTGCATGCTGACAAGGGCCGATGAACTTTGACTGCGCACTGCCATCAAACGCGGGCTTATTGATATCCATCTAGTATCCAAATTATCGGCATCTGCGGCCAGCCTCGTACTCAAACAAGACAATCCTGTTGACCACCCCCAGGCCGCTAGACAAATGCAGAAGCTGCCTTCATTTCCGGTTCGTGTGCCTGACCATCTTCTCCTCCCCCGTGTGTGTATATATTGCCTCTGCCTTCCCTCCGAATATGCTCTCTTCACTTTCTTTAAGCCCAAGATCGAAACATGTTTTCCTTTTGCCACCTACTCGCCTTCGCTGCCGCATTCCGAGTTGTGTTCTCTGCTTCAACCTTCTCCCCTGCCCGTCCCCCTGCAATCCCACTTGCTGTGAAGTCGCCCTATGTAAGTTGTTGGCAACAGGCAGGTAGCGACGCGGAAGAGGGAGGACCTGGCAATGGTGGCTATCTTGCCGGGCAATGGCCGACCTTCTGGACGTAAGTGATAGCCCGTGGAGTTTTGACATGGATGTTGACGGGTTCATACAGAGGAGGAATCCTGGGCTGGACTGGACTCATCCGGGTCGACAACGAGGTCTATACTTGGCTAGGGGCGCCAAATCCCCTACCCACGGCTGTCACACAGACTTCCTATGAGTATACGTCAACGAGGAGTACCTTCACCATGAACGTAGCCAACGTAGTAACCATGAACATCACTTTCCTGTCCCCGGTCTTCCCCACCGACTTGAAGCGACAATCATTGCCCTTCTCCTATCTGGATGTGGTTGTGGCTTCGATGGACGGAGCTACTCATGACGTTCAGCTATATACTGATATCAGTGCCGGTAAGACAACATCTGCGGCTCATTGTCACCGATCTCATGCTAATCAAGTTTACTCAGAATGGGTGTCTGGCGATCGGACTGCCATTGCAGAGTGGCAATATGGCGTCGAGCCTACTACTGCTCCAAGCACCACCTCCGTGACCTCCCGCATCCGTAGGGCAAACCCAATCAAGCCGGCCGCTTCCGATGGCATTGCGTACCATCAGATCTATAGGCAGACTCAGCTGGCATTTTCCGAAGTCCTAGACCAGACTGAATATGGGAACTTCTACTATGCCACGGACGACTCGGCGGATCTGACATTCCAATCTGGAGCGGACGTCGATGTTCGCGCCCAATTCACTACCAACGGAGTCCTTGCCAACAGCAAAGACACCAACTACAGGGCCATCAACCAGGACTATCCAATCTTTGCCTTTGCTGTGAATCTTGGCGAGGTCAGCTCGACCGCTGTGAGCACGCTCTTCACAGTTGGTCTTGCCCAAGAGCAAGCTGTCCAATTCGACGGAGCACAGGGTGACACGATCGTGCCGTCGCTATGGACGAGCTACTACGCTTCAGACCTCGCTGCGCTGTCCTTCTTCCATACTGACTTCGAGACTGCTGCTGGCTTGGCCGACACCTTTGACACTAAGGTGGCAGGGGACGCAAACGCCGCGGCTGGAGCCGACTATGTCACGATCACCTCACTCGCTGTCCGTCAGGCATTCGCCGGCACCTTCTTGACCGGGACTCCGGACGCCCCCTATCTCTTCCTGAAGGAAATCAGCTCGGACGGCAACGTCAACACCGTGGATGTCATCTTCCCCTCCCACCCGATCTGGCTCTACACCAACCCCCAGCTGCTCAAGCTACTCTTGGACCCCCTCTTCATTAACCAGGAGTCCGGGCAGTACCCCAACATGTACTCCATGCACGACGTCGGCGCGCACTACCCCAACGCCACGGGCCACCCGGACGGGATGGACGAAATGCAGCCGCTGGAGGAATGCGGCAACATGCTGATCATGACGCTGGCGTACGCGCAGCGAGCCAACGACGACGCCTATCTCACCCAGCACTACAAGATCCTGAACCAGTGGACCCAGTACCTGATCGAGGAAGCCCTGATCCCCGCCAACCAGATCTCGACCGACGACTTCGCGGGCGCGCTGGCCAACCAGACCAACCTCGCCCTCAAGGGCATCATCGGCATCGGCGCCATGGCCCAGATCGCCAACATCACGGGCAATGACGCTGACGCGGCCAATTACACCGACATTGCCCAGAACTACATCACCCAGTGGCAGGGATTCGGGATCGCGTACGAGGCCGATCCGCCGCACACCACCCTGGCATACGGGATGAACGATACCTATGGGGATTTGTACAATCTGTATGGGGATCTGGAGCTGGGGCTGGGGCTTGTGCCGCAGAGCGTGTACGAGATGCAGAGTAATTTCTACCCGACCATCAATGAGAGGTTTGGAATCGTGTTGGATACGAGGCATGACTATGTGAAGAGTGAGTCTCCTTGGCTCCATATCTGGCCATCCTTGGCCCAGTCGTTTCCCCTTTTTCGCTATCTCATTTCCTCCTCTTCTGTTGAGATTCCCATTTTGGCCATTGACTGCTGCTTCTCATCCCTTCCCCTCCCTTGGCTGTCCCCACTTTCTCTTGCTCCCACAATACTTCGAACACATCGAACACCCAGCTGACCCCATGCTCCCCCTCCAGACGACGAAATGCTCCTCGCAGCAGCGACCTGTTCCAAATCCACCGCCAACATCCTCATCGGCGACGTCGCCACCTTCATCAACGAGACCCCCACGAACCGGCCGCTGACGGATCTGTATATCGGCATGACTGGAGAGTAAGTCCCACCACTCCCTTCCACAAAACTATCAAAGCCTTCGGGTTTCCGTTGAACATTGCCGGTGGTTGGAGTGCTGACCCGTTCAATGTAGTTACCTCCCCGACATCACCTTCACCGCTCGCCCCACGGTGGGCGGGTTCTTCTCGCTGCTGGCTCTCTCGTAACGTTGGGTGAGGTGGTATGAGTAACGTGTGTGATGACTGCGATGGATGGATGTTGTAATGGTGTTTATGACGATTGAGATGATTGGATGGTTCAGCTTCTTGTATATATACTCTTACATATGATTTACATACGATTCGTTCTCTAAGCTTCAACAACGTCCTTGTGGCTGCCTTTCTGCGCTCCGCTGTATATCGTATATCAAACATATCAATGAATATAGGGGTGTGAGAGTGCAGTGTGAAGTTTGCACTGTTGCTGGGTACCTGTGTGCTCCACGCTCGTCCGTGCACCCAAGAGCCTCTGGGGTCGAGGATGTCGGGACGGAGCGGAGAGAAGATTGGCGACGCAACAGTCTTGGTCCTGTTTGCTCGGAAACCATCTCCAAGCGACATTGCTAGGTGACCAGCCAATTTCGGTTCGCCGAGCTCGTGTGTATCGGAAGGCTCAATTTGCATTCAAGGTTTACCAGCATCTTCGATCCAGTCTGCGACGTCTCGCACGGGTTGAATTGCGATCAGAGCTTCCCGAATTTTTGCTCAGTGGTCTCGGAGTAGATTGCTGTAGCCTGTCGCCTCAACATCGCAATACCCGTAGTCAGGAAGGGGTTTGCAAGACCTTCTGATCGGCAGTACCTCAGACTTGTCCCCCCTGTCATGGCCGTGGACTTTCCTAGTACATTCAAGGCGATTGGACAGTCTGTATCATCGTGTCAAAGGGGTAGTGATGCTGCTTGAGCCGGGATAGCACTGACTGCCCACAAAGGACAGGGAGGGAAAAAGGGTGTTTATTGTTGTAGGAGCTTCGGATGGCGGGTACCCTGGGCTTGGTTTCTATCATTGCCGTGCGATTCCAGAGTGTGTCAGTTTCTTCGGGGATGGTATCGTCGCGGCCGACTCCAATTCTAATGCTCGTTAGGCCAAGGGTAGTACTGTCTGTCCACCCACCCCCTGGGCCACCAACGCCCTCGCCCACCATCAAGTGCTCACCCTCCGCCAGAGCAGTCGATAGTCGAGGAGACTGGGAGCTTTCGAGAATAGGAGAATCGATTTCTGAACAGATCAAGTGCTTGTTGCGCCAATTTAGACGTGGTTGTTGTTGTTGTCGTCGGAGGCAGGTGTTTGGACTGCCTGAAGACCGGAAGCTGTAGAGCAGCCCTCGGCGCTTTCTGGGCCTCTCGAAAGATATTGAAGCCATTCGGAAGGACAATCGCACCTTCCGAACAGCCTCGTATTGCCCATTGAGCGAGGGAAGGCGTGGGTGGAAGAGGGAAGGGGGTCATGGAATCACGAACACCCGCAAAAACGCGTAAACATCAGCAATTCGGGAACGCGGAGCTTTTCTTTCAGAAGATGGCATTTCTTGTTTACTTTGATCTTATCGAAGATACAGGATGTAGAGCTATTGGAAAAGCTTTCTTTGCGAATGCTTACCTGGTCTAGCTACTATACACCCAGAATTCTATGCCAGAAAGCCATCTTCCAATGCCATACCCAGTATCCTAGCACTTCCCTGGGCCCAATGTGGCCAATATCGCAAAAAAATCAACGAGAGGAGGTCACCAGCCGCCCACCTATGGCTAGGGTCTACCTCTGTGTAACTAATCACCGCCGCCCCCTCATTACCTCCCCTCCTTCATCAGGCACATTAGAGCATCAATAGACAAGAAGATCGCTTTATACAGCTGGCGCGAGGGCCGCTTTCGTGGTAAAAGAAAATGCCTGATGTCCTTCGCTGCTTCTCGAGATCAATTATGGACAAAATGTTGGTGGCGATTCACCAGGTGTGGATGATGCGTGAAAAAGACGAAAATCGGAGTTCTGGGGGAATATGGACAGAAGAATCGAAGATGGCCCGCATACAGAGACGTTTCAAGGGGGCGTGGTCGATTCTCTGAAACGAGACTGTCGTGAGCCGTCCTGGCTTGGATGACTTCGTCCCAGAGGATCCTCCGAGATAGGCGACGTAGCTGGCCGCTGCCTCTGTTGCTGCCCTCGCGACGGCGTTCGCATGGGTACGACGCCGCCTTGTTGTATGATAGGCTGTCTCGCAGGTCCAGGTCGAATGTTTGGCACCCCAGGGCTGGACATGCCTGGAGATTTCCCCGCTCCCGCAAACGGAGCGCCTGCCGAAGGTGGAGCTGGGAACGTAGGTGAGGAAGACAATGGGGAAGAAGATGGATCGGTGGGAGAAGAAGCCGAATCCGCCGGTACCACCCCGCCATAGAAGCCGTGCGAGTCACGATAAAATGACGATCCAGACAACGAGCGCTGTGGTGATGGTGGCCTCATCGGGGGAGCTAAGCCAGCAAATGGTCCCTGACCAGGCGCAACTGTTTTAGCACCACTTCCGGTTGATGGACCCGCCTGGGCAGTTGGAGCGTTGCCATAACCGTCGCCTCCAGAGTGCAGCACGGAAGGTAGCTTTCGGCCGGATATTTTCTGGAACCCTCGCTCGCTTGGAGCAGTATCTGTGGTGGTCGCAGTCTGAGCTGATGAAGGTCGCAACCGCCCGAAGAGACCTGCGGTGGCTATTGGTACATTGCTTCGGGTGCTCGACCTTTGTGTCATGGCTCCGCCTAGAGCGGCACTTCCAGCTCCAGCCATTTGCGGGACAGGAGGTGAGATGCTACGACGCTGACCCACCTTACCTCGCCGCCATCGATATAGGAATAAGAGGGCAGCGATGATCAGGACGACCCCAGCCACACCTCCTATGATCCCACCAACGAGGTCCTTGGTGGGGGGCATGCTGCTTCCCCCTCCCGACCCCGAGCCAGAGCTTATAGTCGCAGCAGGTGGAGAGCTTGAAGTGGCAGTACCTCCGACAATGCCACCTCCAAGGCCAGTACTAGAAGCTGCAGCAGATGATTGTGCAGCGGTGGACGACGCATGATTTGAGCCGGAAGAGGAGGCTGTCATCGTCAAAAAGGTCGAAGGTGTTGAAGTTGGCATTGAGGTGGTCGATGAGATTTGGCTGGTATTTGCTGAGACCATAGTCGTACTCACTTGGGCCCTGCTTGAGATACTCAACATGCTCAACATACTCAGACTGTTAGCAGTCGCCTGAGACGCTTGAGATGTGAACAAGATCGTTGGAAGTGAAGCTTGCGAGCTCGAAGTTATTCCATTGGTAGTCGACGTTGCGGGCAATGTGGAGTTCCTCGATGCTGCAGGACGAGAGTTCGAGATGGTGTTCAGGCCGCTTGATGGCTGAGGAGGATTGGTGGTCATCGGGAGGGTAGAAGGAAAGTAGGTTGGTGAAGTGGTCGAATCTGGACTTGGTGGAAGGGGTGTTGAAGGCTCAGAGAGAGGTTGTTGAGAGCTCGTCCCCGGGACTTGTATGGACATCTGACTTGGTCCAGAAGATGAAGGCATGTTCATGATGGCGAGACTGGGCTGAGCTGCGGAAGGAAGGGTTGGTGTGGCCTCGCCTGAGGATGGGACATTTCCACCATTTTGCTCAGTGGCGGCCTCTTGATTGCGCATTGCCTCCTGCCTTGCATTCTCGGCAGCGACAGCTGGCAGAGGCGAAACCAGACCGGGTTGGTCATCCACGGGTTGTGATGGTGGTAGGGTCGGAGAAGTTGACGAAGCAGCACTCACGCCTGATGATACTTGTGAAGCGGCCGCACCGACTGGCGCAAGTCCACTGCTGACAGCATTTTCCGCACCCTGTGCGACGGGTTGGACGACATTGTTGACCGCATTGTTTGCGCTCTGAGCAGCAGGGTGAGCGACGTTGTTTACTGCGTCTGAAGCATTGTTGACTGTGTTCTGAACCGCTTCGGCAGCAGGGCTGGTGACGGGTTGAGCCAGGTTATTGACCCCATTGGCGGCGGATCCAGTCGCTGATTGCACGGTATCATTGTTCACGTTCTGAACGGGATCGGCGACAGGGCTCGATAGCAGCTGGCGAAGCTCCAGCTTCGAGGGTCTTGGGTGCGGGGTCGAGCGGTGGTCTCTGGTGTGATCCTGAACAGCCGACAGCTCAGTCGGCAGAACCAATTTGGGAATCGTGATGGCCAGATCAACCTCCGTCTTTGCTACTTTGCCATGAGTATGAACGTGATCGGTCACCCTTGCTGTCTCCAATGATCGTGCAACCCGTCGCTCAATCCGTCGTCTCTTGAAAGGATGTTCCATAAGCCTTGCGAGGCTATGATCCAAATAAATGGAAGGAATGCGAAAGTGAAATGTAGCAGGTGTTTATTGGGTCGTCGATAGGAGAGTCGTCGTCGAGTACAAATTAATGAGTGGTTGTTCCTGGGTCGGTGAATTAAGGATAGTGGTCCGATTATGAAGGTGTGTACTGTGTGAAATGTAGCAGTTGTATTCTAGAAGGAAGGTGATGGTCGTGGACCGTCTATGTGCGGACGTTTGGCGCTTCTTGCGATTGAAGGTCAGCTTCGATCGCGTTTGTATTCTGGTTTTGTTATCGTGAAGGAGTGGAAGCCGGTCATGGACCAGGCGCAGAGTGCGATTCAGGAAGCTGCTTAAGCATCAGTGCCGCTCTCCACCCCGTGACCGTTACAAAGTAAACGCACAATGCTTGGACTGGAATGGCATACTGAGAAGCTGCTCGTTCATGATAGACTTGACCGAGCCCGTCGAATCCGATTAAAAAGATGTGTTAAAAATGAGTGTGAGTGGGATGTGCTGCTTTCTGCGATGTTTTTCTCGTTTCTCTGCCTTTTTCTTCCTCGATTCGACTGGGCGCCGGGGGCTACTGCGACTTTATCGCAGCTCGTGTACCTGGCCACAAAGGACCTCCCCCTTTGCCAACTTCTGCCTTCCACCTCGCTGTCCTGACTTCACCGGCACCGCCGACGACACCTGTCGATGTCCGACAGTCGAATTTGCTTGCAAGGAGGAAGAAAGAAAAACGAAATGAAAGGTGCTTTCGATGTTGTTTCCGCTCGGCTCCAAAATACGAGGGTAGACCGAATGCGGCTTAGTGATGAATTTTAGTCAGGAACAACCTAGTTGAAGCAATTTCCGCATCATTGGTCCACTCTCACTTGCACCAATCATCACGGCCCTCTCCTTTTTCCCAGATGCGAATCTTGCTTGCAGCTGGTTGCGCCGCTTGTATCAGGCCAAGGCTCTCGATGGCAGCTCATTTGTATCATGAAGAGCAGGACGCATATGCACGCCAGCCTACTTGTCAGTATCATTTCTACCTCGCCCCTCTTCAACTAGCATTTCACTGTGCCCAGATGAAACTGCAAAGTAATCCCAACACTGGACTCGAGCAGCCAGACTGATCGTAAACAATCCTAAGATTAAGAACCCCCCCTCTTTGGCCGCAGAGGGGCAGATATACAGGCCTCTGAAGCACGCTACGCTAATCGGCAAGGTAAGTGGACCCGCTCGTTACTCGGCTGTTCAAAGACTTGGGGAAGCCATCGACGATTGGACGGCAGCGAGTATCAGAGTTACGCAGCTCAGTCTTTTCAAATGATTGCACGCAACGTAAGGTGGAGGCACAGTATGCGCCGCGAGAATTGGGATGGCTTGGTCTGAGTACGTTGTATCAGGCGGGAGCCATATGTGATACATGTGCATAGCTACCTAGCATGAAAACCTCTGCTCGTCAAATCAATTGAATTGAGTCCATGTAGGCTCAGGCTGCTGCTTTATGCTTTGTTCTTTGGCTTCTGCCTACACTCTGGGCAATACCATTTCGTTCTCCTTGGAGGATGCTCAGTCAAGCCGATGCACTCAAAATGGAACCATTCCCGTTCACACTAGATGAATTAGCTAGCCTTCTCTGACAGATAATGGTGGAATCCACTCACATCGGGATCCTCACACCAAATCATCTCTCCCCAGCTCACATCTCCACACAGACAGAAGGTCGGTTCGTTAGGATCTATAACCTCGCCTGCCGCTTGCTCTTCCACCTGCGATTCCATACCTTGGTCCTTCATACTACCTCTTCGCCTGGGCGTGTTACCGGCCACGTCCGTTAGAACGCTTGCGTGCTTCTTTGGCGGCCTTGTACGCTTGCCTCTTGTGATGGCTGCTGAGCCTTCGTCGCTTTGCACCAAGGTACCAGGCATCGGCCGTTTGCTACGTCGCGCCGCTGCTGTGAGGACCGGTCCAGGTGTTGCAGGCGTCACTGGCGTTGCTGGCGTTGCTGACTTACGTCGACGCTGTTCTCGGGGAAGAGTGGCCGACAGAGGCGCAGTGGACTCACGACGGCCAGCAGCCGCCCGGGACGGAGGACGAGTGGGCAACTCAGACACCGGGGGCGAACTGGGGCCTTTGAGGGTGAGTGATATACGGCGGGGTCGGGAAGATGTAGCCGTGATGATGTCTTTTGAAGGGGCTGTTGACGATTTCGGCTTTTCCGGAGCTGGCATGGAAGGAGTGATAGGAGTAGATGGGATGGCGGCTTCCGAGGCTTGAGGATGAGGCTTCGAAGGGGATGGTCCAGGCTCAGCCAAGGGAACGATAGTGGTCTCCGTGGTCGTGATGGTGGGTGGAGAGTCGGGCCTCTTGCGCTTCTTCGCTGCACTTTTCTCCGGCGACGGTGCCTCAGCTTCGACTGGCACTGTTGCAGGCTCAATTTTCGACAACTCCGAATGCTTGCGCTTTTTGCTCGAGGCCTTCTTCTCCTCCTTGGTATGATCGCTCGACTTCTTTCGTTCCTTTTTGGAAGGCTGATCCTGCACAGCGCTTTCTGTGCTCGGCAGAGTAGGCGTCGTCAGCGGGCTGCTGATAGACAGTGATAGTGGCTTCTTGAACAGGTCCTTGAAGTTGGTACCGAGATCCTCAAGGCGTTTGGCTGCCTGTTGAGTCTCCTGTAGAGATGCCAATAACAGCGCTTCTCGCTTCTGCTTCTTGGCTTCGTTCAACTTCATGCCTCGATTGCTCAGATTGGAAGTGGCTAAGGCAAGCGACTCGGAACTTATTTCACCTGGTGCAAGCGGTTTTCCAGGAGCAGTCGTCGCAATGTTATCGACGTCAATGAACTCTTCTCCATTTTCCTCAGCTTCGGCTCTGACCTTGCGGTAGTTGTCAGGCCCACGGCCTCCTTCCGCCAGTTCGCGTCGAATCATCGTCTCGCTTGGTGTCCAGATGGCATTCTTCTTCATCCTCTTGCGTAAGAGCGCCATTTCGTACTCGGTCAACCTCATCCACGGTGCATGTTCGCTACCTCTGGGCGCATCTGGAGGAGGTTTAGCGAGCATGGACAAAGCGTTGCTGGTGGAAATGCCCGCAACAGAACTGTGCACATTTGTACCCGTACCAGGAGGCCGTGGAGCTCTGGGTGTACGGTCCTTTGGTGGTTTGGGGACCTTGTGGTGGCGAATCCTAGGAGGCCGGTGAGACCTTGAGCGGGATCCACCGACGCGAGAAGTTGGAATAGGTAGAGGAGACTGGGGTAGTGATTCCCAGTCTGAGTCTGAAATCTGTGGAGAGTCTGGGTTAGGTGGGGGGAGCACCTCTCCGGGAACAGTCACGCGACGACTTCGATGCATCTTCTTCTTCTCTTTATCCGCTACTCTACCAGCGGTGGCACCAAGTCTTGCGGTATCGAGTCGAAGAGTGATGCGAGGTGGAGGGGTCTTTCGAGTGATCTGCGGGGAGCGAGGCACTGGTGTCGGATCTCTGGATGGAGGCTTGGGTAAGGCGTTGAGCTTCGACTTGATGCCCCGAAGCCTGTTGTAATGACGATTGACCATTTCATGCAATCTCTCAGCTTCCCCGTAGGCAGATTCGCGTGCTTTAATGGCGTTGTTGAGATTGTAAGATATCTCGGTCCGAAGGGCTGCATTGTCCCTCGGCTCACCCACATGAGTCTCCACTGGCTGCCCATAGATGCGTGTCAGATCATGTACTTTGTCGGCTCGCTGAGCATACGTTTCATCGAGTTTTCCGATCAGAGTGAGAGCGCGATTCAGGTCAGAAGGTAGATATTCTGTGTAGTCAAGAAAGTCGTTCACGGTCGCCTGAGCATCAGGATCATCAGACTTATTCTGCGGCATCAGCATGATGCTCGACGACATGATAGAGCGTGTCTCCCCCCTTGTGTGTTAAATCTGCGCTGTTCGAACGAGGGGAAGTACAAATGATACAACTCTCCAAAGCTCCAGGTATGAGGCCTCGTAAGGCTGAGATTCTACCAATGATGTGGCTTTCCGCTTCCTTTTCGGCTGCGGTAGGCTACTTTGGTGCTAGCGCATAATTCAGCCCTGCGCAATCCTTTCGAATCAATCAACCAATCCATCGATAACAAGGTGTAGATACACTCTCTCAATGATAATACAGCTCTCACTAGCAATACATTCCCTGCCGTATAGTCATTTTGATGACCACTAGGCCTATAAACACAACTTCAACCCTTTGAGATATTCTCATATCTTAAGTCTCAGATCCATTCGCTGGACTATCAGAGGTGAACCCTCGGATCACCGGATCTTCAAACCTCAAAGATTGTTTCTGAAAGGCGTCGAACGCTAATAGTATCTTCGTTTCCACGTACCATAGGCTCTTCTCCATCCATCGTTCATTGATGCTGGAGACTGGAGCTTTGCATTCAAAAATTCATTGACTTCTCCTCGTTCCTGAATGCGAGTTCCACTTTCATTTTGAAGGACGTCCCCGTTCAGTAGCACTCTCAATTTGATGCCAGTCGATTCACAAGAGACAAAAAGCGTTGACCATTCACCCATCCTGATCAAGAATATCGGTCACGATGACACAGCTTCACACCGGACAGCTTGCGAGCTTCGGTGCAGGATTTTGTCCCTATGCCGCCGTCACTAAGTGGCCATATCGCTACTTGCACGGACAATTATCTCAAGACGTGTCAGAGGCATTTTTCGCCCACGGTGCTTTCAGGGAAAGAGGTTGGACGATGTAAGTCTCTCACGCTGGCACATGCCCAGAAATGCAAATCCGGCTAGCTCCGACATGTGTTACTACCCGCCTTGACATCCGTGTGGACTTTGTATAACCTTCCTATTGGTTAGCCTTAGCGATGGTGTTGTACGATCGCCGCAGTAGCAATCATGCTGCGTTTCCAAGCAGCTTCCCGCCAATCGCCTGATCGTGGGATTGGCATGCTGCATGATTTGTCTAAGGATATGACAGTGCCTTGATCAAAACTAATACATCGTCTAGATACTACATTCACACAAGGCTTGACTCTACGCAAAAGCCCTTGTTGCTCATCCCGCAGGCTGAAGTTCAGCAATTGTTCCATGACATAGGAGAAGCGTTCGATATCTTTGCTGCTTTCCCCGACGTCGTGAGAGACCCAGGTTTCCAGGTGGACTTCCTTGAAGAAGGCAGTCCGCGACCACGCTACCTTGGTCGACTGACAAACGAGACCAGCATACAAGATCTAGAGATGTCCATCCCACCTCAGAGTTCTGCCGCTGAGGAGCCTGAACATGTTGAGGATCGATCTCTAGCCGCGTTCAGACGCAAGATGGAAGATTCAATCCAATCAGGCAAAAACAAGAAGCCCAACAAAGCAAAGAAACGCCAGGATCGCATAGGTGTCAAGAAAGGATGGTGTGCACAGCTCAAACGATCTCAGTGCTATCTAGGGCTACGCAATCGTGGCAACGTCGACAGAGAGGATTTCCTCGGTGATCCCAACATGTCATGGGAGGATTCAAAGAAAGCTCAAGAGGCTTATGAGATCGCCGCTGGTATCAAGATGCCACCTTTGGACACCAGCCTGCCAGCTCCTCACAGGTTCGATAGGAATGTAGTCTTTGTTTGTGTCGATGTTGAAGCATTCGAGCGAGACCATAACAAGGTCACTGAGATCGGCATATGCACACTCGACACGCTCGATCTCATCAAGCTTCCGCCTGGCGCCGGAGGAGCTGAATGGATGAAGCAAATGCGCTGTCGCCACTTCAGGATTGCAGAATACTCTCATCTGAACAACACAGATTTTGTCACAGGCTGTGCAGATAAGTTCGAACCTGAATTTGGCGTCAGTGAATGGATCTCCATCAAGGAAGCACCTTATGTGACAGCAACCTGTTTCAAGCCACCCTACTCCGAGAAGGGGAAGTACATTCCCTACCCGCCCAACCAATCCCAAAGGTTGAGTGACGCTTCCCGCATGAAGAACGACGAGGTCAGCGGACTAGGACAGAAACGCAACATAGCCATTGTTGGTCATGACACCTCCGCCGACATCGAATATCTCCGCCAGATTGGATATGATGTTGGCAATCTATCCAATGTGGTCGAAGCAATTGACACTGCTGTACTCTACCGTGCCTATAAACACGAGCACGAAACCCGCAAGTTGGGCATGATCCTGCTTGAGCTCGGCCTCACCGGCTGGAACCTCCACAACGCAGTGCGTATCCCCTCATCGCTCCCTACCATAGAAAAACATGACGTACTGACAAAATCTCCCCTTTTCCCCAGGGTAACGACGCAGCCTACACAACCCAAGTCCTCATCGCCATCTGCCTCGCCTCTCTTAGCAGCTCCAACAAACCACTCCTCAGCCCATCGAGCGAGAAGCTTGACGAAGCCGCCAACGAAGCCGCTAAAGAAGCCAAGCAGCGCCTCATCGAAGAATCCGAGGAATGGCAGGCCGCCGACGAGGAAGGTGGGGACGGTGGCGACGCCATCCCGCTACTCCCGGCCGAGAAACGCAAGGCTGACGAGGAGTTCACGCGTGCGATGAACAAGGGCCGGAAGGCGGATGAATACCGGCGAATTGAGCAGGCGAGGAAGCAACATTACGGTGGTGAACGTGGTGGTGGTCCTGGCAGGAGCCGTGGCGGCAGTCGTGGCGGGAGCCGGGGAGGAGGAAGAGGCGGGGCAGGTGGAGGAGGAGGTAGGGGCCAAGGAGGGGGAGGAGGAGGATCCAGGCAGCCGGCACCGAAGCAAGAGCCGGAGTCGTCCTCGATGCCGTTTGATGAAGATGCCATGGATGAAGCCATGGGATTCGGCCGCGGCGACGATACACAGGGTGGTGGGGTACGTTTGGATGGGGCTGCGGAGGATTGGGCCGCACCAGTGGCATCGACCCCTGCTCCTTTCAATGGCCCTGCTGACCCCAAAGGAGGGACGGGATACCTTCCCCCCCATCTGCGTCCCAGCAAGCAAACTCAGGGGAAGGCAGGGGTGAGTAAGGAGGCATTGGACCGCATGAAGCTGATCGACGACACGTGGTGATTAGCTTCCAAGGATGAAAAGCACACAAGAGCTTGAGCTTCTTCTCCTTCTGGCTTTCGAATCAAATATCAAGGTTTCAAGGCGCTGGTAGCAGGCATAGCAACACCGCACTTCATAGCTTTAGCATCGAATACAAGAAAACATTTGCTTATCTCTCGTAGGTGCAGGAATTTCAGCAATGCTCTAGAGACCAGCTACTCAAGCGAAAGGCACGAATGCTAGGTAGCTATCTGCTCCTCCAACGCCACGCTCCATCAACGAGTGCTTTGCTTCCATGCCACCATCTAACTTGCTCCAGAGTAAATCAACATTTACGACAAAATGTTACATGAAAGTAAAGGGATCCATTGGCATCTCATGATAGCAAAGCAATCCTGTCAAGCCAACGCCCTTCCAACCTCCGATGGGCTGGATCAACGAGCCTGTGCCGACTGGAAGCTATTCCTCTGCGGCTGCTGGTGGTATGCGCTGATCTTCGTGAAGCCCCTGTTCACACACAGTCAGCAACGACTTCTCCACAAACCTTAAGAAAACTAAAATAGTAAAAAATTGAAAACCGGGAAGAGCTTACTTCAAGATATCGATCCCCTCCTCGGCGTCCTCGCCCAATCCTCCTCCTCCTCCACCACCTCCATTATCAACATGCTGACTACCACCACCACCACCACCACCACCACCATCACCACCAAACGCTCCCCTACCATTCACCGCCTGTCCCCCACCACCACCAGCAAAACTGATTCCCAAACTCGGCGCCTGCTGCGAACCCGTCCCCTTCCGCGTGGGACTCTCCGGTCCACTCCCCGCAGCGGGGGGCGGACTACTGCTCATCGCCGCTCCCCCACCTACCCCACCGTTCTTGAACGGCGAGCTGTCCGGCCATCGGGCGGGGGTGCTGCCTAACATGCCTCCTCCCCCTGTCGAGGGCCGCCAGAAGGGGGCCGGGGTGGTGGGGGTCATGTGGCTGGTGGGCAATTTGGCCGTGTTGGGCTGGAGGACGGTGAGGTTGTAGGGTCTGGGGGCGGGGGTGGCCATGGGGAGGTCGGAGTTGTTGCCGTAGGCGCCCGAGGTGAGGGTCGGGGAGGATCCGTGGTGGTGGGTGAGGTGGCCGTTGGCGTAGCGGCGGGGGAGGGGAGATGTTTGGTCTGAGAGGATGGGGAGGTGGCCTCCTTGGGTGGGGGCGTAGACGGGGGTGGGAGGTTGTTGCTCGAAGGTGCTGCGGGGGGGAGTGGATGTCTGGGGACGGGTCTGGCTCCCGTTGTCGGGGTAAGATGATAGATGGGGGAGGGGTCCTGGTGGGGAGCTCTTGATGTCGTCGCGGGCTGGACTCGGCATCGAGTAGTGGATCTGCATGGAGGCACCCACCGAGTTGCCAACCGGTGACGCGGGAGCCGAGTTCAGACGACCACCACCTTTGCTGGCGTTCTTCTTGGCTGCAGCGATCGTGGCGTCTCGGTACTCGGGCACGAAGGCCCATTTCATGCCTTTGCCTGGTTCATCCGGGCGGCGGGGAACCTTGTGGAAGTTGGTGTTGAGAGATAAGTTATGCCGTATCGAGTTCTGGTTGTTCTCTTATTAGCTGACTATGGACAGCGAGTGCCTCATTTGGAGAGACATACCTGCCAACCCGAGGTTGTTTCCCTGTAATAAGCATAGTGAGACTTGATCCATTCGTAAATACCGTGCAAACTTAGAGACTCGTCTGAAGTGTCCAGGATCGCCCAAGTGATCATTGACGCATAGCTACAAGCCGGCTTCACGTCCTTGGCGCTGTCCTTGGAATAGTCGAGCGTATCGGTAGGCGTTTGCATCACCATTGCACGGTTTTGAGGCGTTCGTCTCTTGGCAGAATTCGTCCTCTCGATCTTTTGCGACGGAGGTGGCGTCTCTGGACGCCGGTTTGTTGGATTGACCTCAGTGGATGCTGCAGCGATTGGTAGGAATGGATCACTCGGCGGATACAGCAGGCGCCGCACAAGTGGACTTACACTCTCTTCGCTCTCTGCTTGTGCAGCCCGAATCTTGTCGAGGAAAAAAGGGGGAATAGTCATGGGCTGATTGGCTGGCCGGAAGAGCATTTGAGTCGAAGCAACAGCAAGGATGTCACCATTGTGGATCGGACGGGTCTCATTCTTCTTGAGCATGGCGTCGTTGATCCTCACACCATTCCGCCCATGCACCATTACCTGCCACTGGCCTGTCTCGTGCTCAAAGAACAGCTCCGCGTGCAATCTCGATATCATCTTGTTGGGCCCTAAGTCAATATCCACTCCGCTGGCGTTGCTTTTCTTGTCATCTTCGTCTTCGCTTTGACGGCCGATGGTGATGTTCACTTCATTGACATAGTATAGCCACGTCCGCCCTCTGAGTTCCGCAAAAGCATTGATGTTCGCATTATGGCCGGCCCACCTCTCCATGTCGTACGCTCGTGCTACGGCCACTTCTTCGGGCGCAACATCGAGATGTCGAACTACCGTGTCAACCAATACCTGAGTCTCGTCTTCTGGAACATTGTCCGGGTCATCGTCCTCTTCTTCGACTTCGGTATCATTCTCGGCGACATCCTCCTCCTCCTCCTCCTCCTCCTCTTCCTCCTCATAGACTTTGGGACGACGGTGAGCCCGGGATCGAGGCGCGGGATTGATCTAGAAGAATCATGAACACAGCGCAGACAGAAGATCAAAATTGAGACAGCTACCTTCTTTCGCTTGGCAGGCTGTGGCCGTTGAGTGGGGGATGAATCTGGGAGGTCGTTGATACGGGTGTTGGCCGCGCGCTTGCGTCCGCTCCGCCGTTGAGCGGAAGACATGGTGAGTTACTTTGGGCTTGCAGCTAAAGCGTTGAATCAGTCGTTGAACTATTGACCATCACTGCTGATTGATCTTAGTAACAGACAGGAGGAGCACTAGGTAATGCGCCCTTGTGTTGAGTCAACCGATCGCATACGTCAGATTTCAGCCACGAACATTGTCCAGATTGACTTCAATTACGCTGAGGTCGCTGGAGCAAGTAAAGGCGACCTTTCAGTGTGTCGGAAAGAGCTTGCGACATCAGATAAGTTCGATTTCAAGAGCCATGTAGCACCAATGAGGTTGGTCTGAAGTGCGAGGGGGAATGTAAATACACGCGACGCGAACTAGCAGTGGATGATAAATACAACCAATCAAACAATGCCGGAATCGGTGGCAAATCGGATATTATCAAGCAGAATTAATCTTGAGAGGTGTCAATGGATAATCATACTGCATGTATGGGGACATATGCGTGTCGCAAATCATGGAATCTTGGGAATATAGATCTTCGACGATCTGCGACACAGAGGAGGAGCTTAAAATCGCCGGGCTCAGCAAAAGCATTCAGCTGCCACTCGTCATCTTCTTCCTGCCACAGTTTGCTGCACATGCTCAAAGAAGATCTTTTCAACTGTTAGCTTGATAAGGTCCAAATGGTATATTCAGAAGGTAACATTTGTGAGAAGTAGACAATCCAAATAGTGTCTATTGAAGTCCCCAAATACCTCGCTCAATGAATAGCATTTTTTGGTCAAAGCTGGCGGTCTTCAGTACCAAACGGAGTTGCTTGAGGGAAAAATCACACCCTGCTTCGGTAGGTCCAGTACTGTCGCAAGAGACATAGGACAGGGTCATCTCGTAGCGTCGAATACCCTCACGCCAACCGCTTGACTCTGCCCCTTTTCCTCCGTCCGAGAACATCCCTCCCCTCCTCCATATCAAGCTCTACCCGTCTCTTGATCTCACCAACGTCTTTCAATCCATCTCTGACTACCCTGGTCTCAATGTTGACGCCCTCTTCCTGCCATTCCTGCATCTTCTCGCCCACTCGAGTCTCTATCGCGAGGAACAAGGCCACGTCTCGCTGTCCGACGAGGGTGACCGCTTCACCAGGCTTGCCTGCTCGAGCAGTACGACCCACACGATGGATGTAATCATCTGGGTTACGGGGCACCTCGTAGTTGACCACCAGATCAACAGTTGGAATGTCCAGACCCCGCGAAGCCACGTCTGTAGCAACGAGGATCCTCGCAGCAGATGCTCGGAAGCGCGCCAGATTGTCGGTGCGGTCCCGTTGCGATAGCTTGGAATGCAGAGAAGTCACTTTGTGCTCGAGCTGCCGCAAGAGACGCTCTAGTAGATCAGCGCTGCTCGTCCTGTTACAGAAGATCATGATGGATCTTTTGGCCGCGTTGCCCTTCGTCTGCAACAAGATGTGGAGATAGACCTCGCGGTATGTGAGCGGCACCTGGAGATACCTCTGCTTGAGCGTGGCTGGCACAGCGATCTCGTGGCTGTCCACCTCACACACGTAGACAGGCTGTCGATCTGCCGCTCTCGGAATTGCCTTCAATGCCATGACCTCCGGAGTAATCGTAGCCGTGAAGAGGCAGGTTTGCCTCTCCTCGCTGGGAGGCATTGCGCCGAGACATGTCTCGACGTCAGCCAACATGCTGCCAGGCCCACTCGCCAGAAGGCGATCCGCCTCATCCAGGACGACAACCTGAGTCCGGCGCAATCCAATGATACTGTCAGTCCCTGAAGTGAGCACATGATCTGCCAGACGTCCAGGCGTAGCAATCACGATATGCGGTCGGTTCGCAAGAGCGAGAGCCTGCGTCCTCATATCCGTTCCTCCCACAACCAGAACGGGCTTCAGACTCTGTGTGGCGGCGATGGCCCTGAATTGCTCAAATATCTGCAAAGCCAGCTCGCGAGTAGGGGTCAGGATGACTGCAAATATCCCTATTGGGTCTTCCGCCCATTTCTGTAGGATTGGGACCGCAAATGCTATCGTCTTTCCGCTTCCTGTCCGGCTTCCGCCGATGACATCGCGCCCTTGTAGGATCGCCGGTATGCAGGATCGCTGAATGGAGGTCGGTCGAAGGACCGACAGAGCGGAGAGAGAGGCGAGGAGCCATGGTGATACCTCTAGGGAGGCGAATGAGGATTCCGAATCGACCACTTTGCCGTTCAACACTGTTGGTTTCGCTATCTTCGAGTCGGGAGGGATCACCGCCTGGGGTTTTCCAAGCTTGACTCGAGAGAGCCCCGCCGACTCTGCAGCTTTCTGGGGCAAAAGTAAATTGGAATCGGATGGACTGGGCGACAGTCTCCGGCGTTTCCTTGCATGACCATCTTCCAAGCTCGGGGAGTCCGCCTCGCTTACACCGGATGATGACCCGGGCGACTCGAGTGAATGACTTATATCGTGATCCTCTGTTCTTGATCTTGACACCAGGGCAGGCATTGTCTGAAAAAAATGGTGTGTGGAGAATTAAATTCCATTTGTGGGGCCGTCTAACGCCCACAGATTAAGACGAGTAGAGGCTATTGAGTGTTACCAGTATCCTATCTGGAATCTATAGATTTCCCATGACTATTAATGCTCTTTGTCTCTTCGACTTTGACTGCCAATGATAATGTGTAATGCGTGGTAAAAGCTAATGAAGTGCAACGCGCGCCCTGACTACAGTCTCGTTTCTCCATCGGAACACAACTATGCCACACGACCCGACTGTTAAGAACGAAAGTCGAACAATCATCATCAGGCTGATACGCCCTAATAGTGCTTTTCAGCTTCCGCTGCTTCCCTTGCTGGCACTTTTATCTCGCCCCAGCTTAGAATGTCCATTAAGTCGAGAAGCAAGATGTTGATATGAGGTGCAAGTTGCGGCGGTACGAAGCAGGAAGAGAGCATGTCGTGAAGTCGAAAGTCAGAACGCCTAAAGCCCTGTAAATCATCATTCCCAGACTCACTCTTCGAGGCAAGCCGTTGCGTTCCCCATGCCACTGTATCTGCAATTAGGCGTCCGCTGCCTGCCGTAGCATAGGATAGATGTTCTCATGCTCCTCTTTGCCTTTCTCGGGACTGGGCTCCATCTTCATGTCCACATCATCCTTTTGAAATTCCTCACGCTCTAATCGTTGCTTGACCAGGGCTCTCAAAGCCTCGATGGTACGGGCGTTTGTAAGCCATCTGTCATTGAGCCTGATGTCCTCCTCAGTCATTTCCCCGCTCGCAGGAGATGTAGCTCCACCAAGAGCAGGATCAAGGTTCGAGCTGGAGAAGTCATCAGGGCGGCGAGCAGCTGAAGGCTTGCCATTCACATCACCCTCGGAGGAGGAGCCTGACGCAATGGCGGTTTTGGGTGTGATAGATCCATCAGACGTGATGTCCATACTGTCTTCATGCTTGTCTTGCCTCATTGATGCGGGCGCAGCTCGCTGCAGCCGACCGGCGCTGTACCGGCGACGCTGTTCTGGATCAAATTGCGTACCCAGAGTGGATGTCGGAGCCATGTTAGACGGCATGTATCCTTGGGCGTGTGATGAGCCTGGAAGAGTCGGATACATGCCTCCAGGTGTCGTGGGGGACATATTCAGATGCATCGACGGCGGGGAATTGCCCGACGTGTTTGAGACCGCGCTCGAAGGAGGGGTGAGAGTGGGGGTTCCGCTATGGTGAGAGGAAGGAGTGGCTGCTGATACATTGTGTGCAGAACCCATTTGCATCTGAGTAGGCGAATGATTGCCATACGCCATTGAACCAGACACATAATGAGCGCCCGGTTGACCCAGGCCTGCCGCTGCAACATCGTTCTGATTCTCATAGATGGTACTTTGCATTGTGGCGAAAAGCTGATCCAGGTTGATGAGGTCGTTTTTGGTCCTCATGTTGTCCATGGGAGGCAGGGAATACTGGCCGGGACCATACGGATCATCGGCGCCCCCGACACTGATAGGCTGAGCATTCGACATCATGGGCTGAGATAGGAAGGGCAGCTGATAGCTTTGGAGCGCAGCCATTCGGTTCTCGACTTGCTGATATGATCTCGGATCGAAATCGCCACGCTGGTGATCTGGGAACAGATTCCGGATGATGTCGAGCCCGTTCTTGACGGATTCCATCGAGGCCTGATGGGCGACATCGGCCCCATGATCAGTGTACGAGACATTGCCGTACGTGTATGCTGACTGGGGAGGTCCAGCACCGTAGAAGCCTGGCGCTCCGGCGCCGTTCTGTGGCTGGTGGCCATAGTTCATGGGCATGGCGCCATGCATCTGCTGATCTCCGAAATAATTTTGGGCTATGGAAGCCATGGCTTGCAAGTCAGTCTTGTGGGCTACACTCAGTCAGGATGAGGGAGTGATTTAGAGGAGGCAAGAGAGAAGTGGAGTCTTACGAGGCTTGTTCTGGGCACCGTTGCTGTAGGCATTAGGGTTGCCATTGGGCTGATTGCTGCCCCCATTTGGACGTGCGGCCTGATTGCTCGCGATGACGGAGTCATCAGCATGTGTCTTTACATGCTTCTTGAGATCTTGCGGGCGCTTGAAGGCCTTTCCGCAGAATTCGCATCGATGTGGTTTCAAAGGAACGTGAACTCGGATGTGGGAGGTGATGTGGTCGCGCTTGACGACGGCGATATGGCAGTTACCCCATGCGCATTGCAGATTGAGATTGTTGGTGCTCTTCCGCCCAATGTGACGGTCGCAAACATGTTCCTGGATGCAGTCTTAGTATTTACGGCGGACGTGCAACTTGGCACCGTCGCAATCCGGACGTACATAGAGGGCTTCAGCGCTGGGTGCGCGATCGCTGCAGCCTGCCCACTGACAGAGAAAGGCATCGGCAGGGTTCGTTGGGAGCGGTTGAGCTTGCTGAGGGGGTGGATGCTGATGATTTGGGTGAACAGGCTCGGGTTGAGGCCCTGCCTCTGGATTGGCGTCCATGTCTTGGTATTTCTTTCAAATGCCAAGACTTGGTATCAAAGTTCCGTTCTCTAAATGGATATCACGCAAGATATAACTCTAGCACAACTCTCAGGACCGCTACCAAAGGGGGTTGGAACGGTGGAACGTTGGGGGGTGATGTGGTATGAATACCTCGATGGATGATGGAGAGGAGAAAGCGAAAATACTGGGGGAGGAAAAAGGGCAGATTGAGCGGAAAGAAATGCGAAGGGGGGGCGTCGTTTAAACCTCGGGACTTTCAAGTCTAGTTCGTTCAGAAGATGCGATCGATTGATTCTCAGCCCTCAGGATGATGCCTCCATTGCACAGCCCACTTTCCCTGTACAAAGTGTACAACGGGTGCAGCAATGTCGCTTATGGGCGTCCAGTCAGGGATTTCCGGGTCTGGGCAAGAATTCCGTAGTTCATCTAGCGTCGTCTTGATATCGAGCGGGATTGCTTGGCTAGCGGAGCCGTTCACCATTCTGGAAAGTGGCAAGTCCCCCTCGTCCAGCCCCCTGCGCATGCAAATATCAGGCATGTGAGACACGGCAATGTTCCCTTCATGGGTATGCGCAGATTCCATGCCTTGCAAGCTCCAAGTGCATTCAACTTCCTGCAGAATCTGTTGGAGTTCGAGGAATGCCCGATGGGCGGACGCTTGGCATGGTATTCTCCTGATGCCGAGGGTGCCAGTGTTCGGAAACTTAATACATCGGCATGGCTCGCATTCACAGCCGCGTGATGGCTTGGCAGCAGGATAGACCGTGGTTCATGCATTGTCATCGATGAGTGGGCTCATCACATGATATCTCTTTCTGTGCTCAAGATAGATATGAGGCTATCATGCTCGGTTGTCCTGGGTCACGAAGGCCTCGTCTTACTGTGTCAATTGCGATAGATCAAGAAGGTATGCCTTGACAGACGAAAGGAAATATGGTACGAGGGTCGGTGACAGAAATGCCCGCCGACCTTTGGGGTTTCTCTTGCTTTGCTTTCACGAAATCCGCACGGTTCTTGACTTCAAAAAGTTCGTAAATACTTCTCAAAATCCAAATATCACCATCTTCCTATGTTTCAGACCCATTCCAACTTTTCTGGGATGTTTTTAAGATCGTTATAAAGCCAAAGGACAGCGTCGAAGCGAGGTCGGCGGGTATCACCGGCTTATCAGCTTATCAGCGGAGTCTAGCCTGATGAGGCATATGGGGGAGGTTGGAAGAAGGTGATTTTTTCGCGAAATTTTCGAGAAAGTACAGCAGTGTCAAGCACGGAATAGATTTCATTGGGGAAGCTTGAGAATCAGGTATTGGGTATGGAGGATAGCTCGGAGTGCTGGCGATCGCTTGAGGGGCGACAGCAAGATTAGAAGAGTGGGTTAAACATGGGCTATTTGCATAGTGTTCAAGTGGTTGATAGCAAGCAAACATGCCGGCTGGAAGGGGGAGCTCAGCGAGGACAAGGTAACTTCATAAGTCCCTCGTGGATCTGACGACAGCAGGAGACCCTTGGGGGACGCCGGCGACATTCGGGGACCCGATAGGAGCTGGGCTACTTGCGTAGGTTTAGACGTTTTGATGATAGGGAAGTATGCCAGGCAATTGGAAGAACATGGGAGGCACGAACAATGAGAATCAGACTCTGGGGGCAAATCGGTGATCTTGGTGGAGTGCTCCTCAGGGGGGTTGCCGACGACACCGGAAGACACAGCATGAGATTGTGCCGAACGCCTACCTTCAGATCGTTTGACGACGGCGACGTTCGCCAGGTATCCGGGGGCGTTTGCGGGCAAAGGCCCCTGCCTCATGAAGTACTGACGTATCAGCGAGTCTACTTCCCTCGACGACTGGCTTTGGACTTAGTCATTTCAGAACACTTGTCCTGTCTCCAATCAGGGTGGTCAAGGATGCAACGAAAAGGTCAGAACTCGGGAGCGCATTTGAATCTGGTCTACGACACCGATGACCGTCGGCTGTTTCACCCTGGGACGCGATCACTGGTAATGTGTCCAATACGAGGAGTATCTTTTGGAGCTTGGGATATATTCGATGCAAGGTACCCGTCGGATAGCAAGTTTATGGGGTCGTCGAAGCGGGTGGTTGCAAAAGGAAATCAATCACGTTGCCGAAGCGCCAGGCTGGAGCAAGGTACTCCTGAATCAAGATCGTGACTTGGGTACGACATCAACTATCGCGGTTCACTACGGTATGCAGATAAAGTTGAGTTCTCCAATATGCTTCTACTTCAATCGCGTAGTTAGATCTGGGCTCCCCGAAAGATGCAACGAAGGCCCGCAATTTCCCTTTCTCCTTGCACTATATAAGACCACCTGGTGACGAGAGGATGAAGCTCCACGCCGTGCTGGGTTCAGTGCCATTATCCGTCCATGGCACTGACCGTTGCAAACATACCGATGAATTACAAAGTCACCTTGTCATGCAATCAATCCTCCCCCTTTTATACCGGCTGTCTCAGAGGACTGAAAGACGTGGACAAAAGAGTAGATAGAAATTGCACTTGAAGATTTTGCATTTGATTCAGCTCACAAATCGATCAGCCGGACACTCGATCGTCCAGCGATATCACGAAATAGCTTTGTGCATGCGATGTGGCTGTCATTCCAGCCTTCTGTTGCAGGCCCCCCCCCCTTTGAAGAATTCGCCCGAGTATGCATTCAACGCTCAACGCTGTCATGATGGCGTGTCGTGGCCCGTTCTATGCTCCTGTTTTTGCATCGCTTCTTCAGAACCCGAAACCCCCGGGAAACCCTCCTGGTGCTCCACCGCCTCGTCGTCGGCCACCTCCTCCGGCAGCCCCGCCAAAAGGATTGCCCCCTCCACCTCCACCGTTGCTGAAGGAAAAGCCGCCGCCGCCGCCGCCTCCTCCGCCCATCATGTTGAAGAGCATTTCCGGATCGATCTGCACACCTCCCATCCCACCGCCCATGGGGAAGCCCCCCATACCGCCCTGCTGAGCGAACATCTCATTCGGATCGATAAGATCCTCACCACTGTCGTATCTGGCTCGCTTCTGTGGATCTGACAAGGTCTCGTAAGCTTCGCCGATATCCTTGAAGCGTTCTGCCGCGCTCTCGTCTCCGGGGTTCTTGTCTGGATGATGTACAATGGCCAGCTTTCGATAAGCTTTCTTGATGTCGTTCTCGTTGGCGTCTTTCTCCAGACCAAGGATTTTGTATAGGTCTTTTCGTTCGGCCTTCTTGAGCTCCAGCTCCGCATGGCGGATGTCGTTCGCTAGGCCTGGCTCTTCCGGATTGCTTTCTTTGATGCTCTTGTATTCGCTCACAGAGGCTTTCCAATCACCAGATTTGCCCAGATTCAGGGCTCTTGTTTTGCGAGCTTTCAGGAATGATGGGTCTAGAGCCAAGGCACGATCGCAATCGGAGAGAGCAGACTTGTAGTCCTTAAGCTAGAGAGTCACAGAGCATGTCAGTACATTGCAGAAGGACGGCGCATCGTTGCGAAAGGGTAAAGACTCGCCTTGCTGGATGCCAGTGCTCGATTGTGTAGGATCTTGGAATTGGTCTGCTTGTTGTGTGGATCAATCTCCAGAGCCTGTGTATAGACGTCTATTGCTCTTTGCATCCTGCCGGCCTTGTAGTGGGTGTTCCCTTCATCCTTTAGACGATCCAGCTTCTGAACCATTCGCAAGTATCTGACTCCTTCCTTAAAGTCTGGGTCACAGTTCAGTGCCTCTTTGAAATGCTGCAAGGCCTTGGTGTTGTCCCCTTGCCCGTACAAGGCCCGACCTCTCAAGACCAATGCCTCTGGATCTTTGTTGTTCCTACGTAGCAGGCCCATAGCTGTATCCTGTGCTTGTCCGAGTGCATTAATATTTCCCATCTTTAGGTATGCCTCCGCACGGAGGAGCTGCCATTGTCGCGGCTTCTCGGCTCCCGGTGCTAAACCTCGCTCAGCCTGCTCCAGTGCGTGTATGGCCATCGAGCCTGTCGTTCCCTCTCGAACAGCATCTTGGGCCTGCTTGATATGAGTCTGCATCGCGAACGGGGCTGCCCTTTCTTGCGGTGTCACAGCCTCAAAGGATGAGATTTGGTCCAGTATCTCCAGTGCTTCTGTGGGTCGACCAAGGCCAGTACATATTCTTACTAAACGATGTAAGACCTTTGAATTCTTAGGTTCCAACTCGGCCGCCTTCTTCGAATCTTCGTAAGCCTCGAAATAGCGATTCCAGGTGATGTAGGCTGCAGCTCGATTGGACAGGTACGTCACGGAATTGGGCTCGACGGAGAGGGCTTTACACAAGTTAGACAGAAAGCGTGAGCGCTGTGCACCGATGCAGCCACCAACCTTTCGTATATTCGGAGACGGCCATGGCATAATCCTTTGCCTTGAAGTATTTGTTGCCCAATGCCTTGCAGGCCTCAGGATCGATGGGAGGTTTCGGTGGTAAGGGGGTAAATTTGTGTTGAGGAGGGGTAGGACTCCTTGCCTCATCTGAATCAGAGTCACCATCTAATTCTGGGCCATATTCACGATACGGAGAGGCTTGGGAGCATTCGTCGGAGTCCTCGACGATGCCCCCAAGCTGGTAACCAGATCTTTTGCGTGGAGGTTCTTCCTTACCTGACGAGTCATGGTCTGAAACCTCATCTGGATCCCTCTCGTAATCCCCATTCATGCCATTGGAGTCTGCATTCTCCCCTCCGGTCGACATTGCGGAGCGTCGCCGCTCACGCTCGGCTGGCGGAAGATTTAGAGGATGTGTATCCGCAGTGCCGGGGGAAGGAGAAACGTGTCGAGAACGTCTTTGATTTGAAAGATCTGGATAGGGAGAACGTGGAAGCCTATCAGCTTTCCTTGCGGCTTTTGTAGGGGATTCAGCAGTCCGCACTCCACGAGGAGAGGGCCCCGGTGGTCCTTTATGATGAGTCTTCTTATTTTCCTTGCCTTGAGAGTTCGATCGTTTCCTTGATGATGAAGAAAAGAGATCCGAGAGGGGCATGGATAATGAAGGTGACTTTTTTTAGTCGGGTGCTTGCTTTAAATCGGGAGTGCCTGAACCAGCGACTTTTTCGACTTAAAGATTCTGACTTTCCGATTGGATTCTTGCTCCTTTCAACACTCGCTCAACACAAATCCAAGAGCTTCGACTTGGTAATCAGACAGGATGTGGCCGATCCTGTGACTGCGCTGGAAGACCAAGTCAACGCAGCTGTTGCTTTGATCCGCGTATACAAGGCTCGGAAGTGTTGTGGGCTGCAGCAAGGCAGGAACTTCTCGAACCTTCCGTAAGCAAAGGTTGTGCTGCACGTATGAGCGGCCAGTATATGAGACCACGCGAATCCTACCTATGGCTTTATTCTGTCTTGTCGAGCAGTGCGATCAAGTGCTGTTGAAAAGACCGTCAAAGGCCTCGTTGTGCAGCCTTTGGGTATTGTTTACGCTCTGTTTGGCTGCTTGTGCTGTGGGCTCCCCAGGGGTACGTAGTTCAGCAAATCGCAGCTTATCCTTTATCAAGAGGTGCAATGATTGGCATGATTGCAAGCTCAAGGGTCAAGAAGCAGAATAATTTGGTGCAACAATCTCGCTTGCTGTTTCTTCTGTGAAGTATCTAATTATGCAGGTCTACCACGACCCATGTTAGTGATCTCGGGAATGCCTATCAATTTTCTGCAGCTTGCTCGGTCTGAACATGCAAACATCAGGTGAAGGGACTTAAAACCGTCAGATAGAGGATAGATTTAAAGGGGTTGGGTTCAATTGCAAACTGGTCTACGACTCTACTGTGCAAATACTCGAGAGCGGATATAAAAGCACCCAGGATAGCAGACTTTTCTATGATTGGTTGTCTATCATTCAAGGCATTTTTTTCCTATGAGCCCTGAACAACTTCCTCCAGTCCTCAAAATACTCAACCCTTCGATCTTTACCTCCGTCGACCGTGTCAACTCTGCAGAACCTGCCTGATCTATCGGCAGGTGTAACCGCCATCGATGAGGAGATCCGCGCCCGTGGTGTAAGACGAGGCGTCACTCGCAAAGTAGACATAAGCGCCCTTCAATTCCTTGGCCTTGGCATCACGTCCCAAGGGGATCATGCTCTTCCACAGCTTCTGAGTCTCGGCATCAACGAAATCGGACAGACCGGTGTCGATGTAACCGGGCGAGACGCTGTTGACACGGGCAAAGTCCCTCCACTCGTTGGCGAGAGATTTGGTCAGATGGATACAGCCAGCCTTGGCGACATTGTACGAGGTCTGCTCCTGAGGGAAATTGGCAATGTGACCGGACATGGAGGAAGTGATGACGAGCGAGCCGGTCTTGCGCTCACGGAAGTGGAGGCCGACGGCTCTGGCGCAGTAGTAGGTACCGTTGAGATCGGTATTGATGACCTCCTGCCACTTCTCCACAGGCTCCTCCAGAATGCCATTGTCGGCCGTCTTGCCGGCGTTGGCAATCATGACGTCAACCTTGCCGAAATCCTTGATGACCTCCTGCACAAACCTCTCGACATCGGCGTAGTCGCCAACGTTGCACTTGTAGGCCTTGCACTTGACGCCGTAGTTCTCTTGGATCTCCTTGGCGTTCTTCTCGCCTCCTGCTGGGCGTGAGGAGTAGGTGATGGCGAGATCAGCGCCCATCTCAGCGCAGCCGCGAGCTGCTTCGGTTCCAATGCCAGTTGGTCCGGAAGCTCCAGTGACGATGACAACCTTGCCTTTGAGGCTCAGGAGGTCCTTGAGGTGGTCAGCTTTGGGGACTTCGACAGGCATGATTGCGGTCGTGTGGAGATGTGATGGGGAGGAATTTGATTTTTTGGTGGGGGAATGATCTGGAAGATGATCTTGAAAGGGTGCAATTGGTGAAGAGGTGAAGACAGCCAAACACAACGGAAGCAATTGGAGGTGAATCCACGCAAGAAATAGATTGTGGAGATGGTTTGGTTGAGTGGGCAATTCAACAGAAAAGAAAAAACATCAAAGGAGCCCAAAGCATAAATGCCGCGGGGCCCATGAGGGGGATCCTGCATATGATGTCCATTCAATATTAATGGGTAGTGGGGCACGGCGTCAATGGCGGGCTTCCAAAATTCAAAGTCCTTTTTAATCAGCCCTTACCACGCCTTACCAATCCTGCCACTTCCGGCCTGCTCCCTTTTTGTCTTGGTCAATTGAGCTCGGTCCTTTCAGGCGTCCAACAGACCAAGGCGTCAATGAACGGTCCGCCTTGTTAGTTGTTGCCCGGTCGTCTGTGCGAGGGAAGATACACGCAGATTCACGAATGTGGACGCCTTAATCGGCAGCATGGATGCTTTCTGATGGATTGAAGTCTCAGACTATTGTGTTAATCGCACGAATGATTCTTGCTAATGATACTGACCTCTTTTGAGCCGCTCTGCCAGGTGCTGGCTCTCTTCTGATCGGTTGTGTGCCAAATTAGGCGGATAAATGCTGCAACAGAACTTTTTCAAAGTCCATAAGGGAATCCAGTGTCACTCTCCCTGTTGAGTTGTTGACTGACCACGCCGTCGCTCATGCTATGCCGACCTCCTGATGATGCTGTGCAATTTCGTGAGGAAGATTCGTAACGCTGCCAGATGCCGTGGGCCATGTACAAAATTTTGCCCGTCGCTGTCGCTCAGATGCTGCTCCGCGGTCCGCCTTGGGAGTATCACATTCCAGACAACCTCCTTGACAAGATATGAAACCCTCAATTCCTTTATGTAAAGCCCATATTCTCCAACAGTGCTTTGGCCTCATTCAGAGGCAGACCGCTCACCCCTAGTGCTCTTACCTGTGTTCCTCTCCTCAACCGTTGCAGGCCGACCGCAACCTTCCAACCCTCTTCTTCTGAGATCACGAAAACGTATCTTTTGCCGTCGTTATCGCGAATATTGGCTCGAAGGACATGTAAGCCCTTCACCTCGGCGCTCTGTGAGGTAGCGGCGGTGTCAGATCTACTCCGTGAATGGGATGTAGCAGGCTTGCAAGCACGCGTCAATGACTCAAGAAGGAGATCCGAGTCCGCCGCATTGGGCGTCTTGGTCGTCCAGTTCTTGCCAAAGAAAATGCCGGTCGGGGTAGCACGCATTGCAGAGTTGGAGCCAGAGGTTGCTCCCAATTCAAGCAGATGGGGGCACCATACCTCTACTAGTTTGAGCGTCCACGCCTTGACATCCCACTCTCGTTGGGGGACTCCTCGGACATCATCGTCAATGAAGAGACCCTCGGTCGTGATACGCAGGATGAGACCATCTGTCACACTACCCATTCCTGACACCAATTTGGCCACTGGCGTTTTGGTGAAGACGTTGTTGAAAGAGTAGACAGCCTTGATCGTGATTTTGTCGGGATCCTTGTTCCGGTAAGGTCCACGATGAGATGGTGGTGGTGTAGTTCGGGCGGTGGATTGCGAGGGTGTATAGGAAGACTCGGAGTAAATGGAAGAAGCTGTTGCTGTCTTGGGTCCGTGTCGGCTAGGGTTGTCGTAAGGCCGGTAGGAGTATGAAGATGCCTCATCAGTTGCGGTCTTTGCTGTGGGGTGCCGGTGATTTTTGGTGGGAGAAGCAGGCCTAGAGGCAGGTTTGGCAGCGTTGGCTGTGGCCTCCTTTTCTTTCCGCTCTCGCGCCTCCTTTTCTCTCCGCTCGCGTGCCTCCTTTTCTCTTCGTTCACGGCCTTCCCTTACTTCCCTTTCCCGAGCGTCCTTTTCTCTCTGCCTCACTCGCTCCTTCTCATCTTCCTCTCTCTTCTTTCGTAGCTCTTCCGCTCTCTTCCTCTCTTCTTCTTTCTTCCTCGTTTCCTCCCGAGCCTTTTCCCACCCTCCTTTTGCAGCCCCCGCACCGCTTGCGCCGGGAGTAGCGCCAGCTGTTGATCTTTGCCAAGTTGGTGGAGGCCTAGACTCCGGTCGAGGTTGAGCGTTAGGATTAAATCCAGGCGTGAAACCAGGAGTCGGCCCCGCCTCTGCTTGCGGCGTTGTTTGTGGTTGTGGTTGTGGTTGAGGTTGAGGTTGCTGGTGGGGTCTGCCACCAGCGTGATCTGGTCCTTTCCCACCGGTCTCAAACTGTGTCTTGCCCCACGCCCATCCAGCTACACCTACGGCAAGGAGAAGAATGATGACGGAGAAATCGCCTCCTTTCGAAACCGTAGCCACCCACTCCTTGGCGACCGGTAGCACGATAGTCCATACCATGACCGCAAATAAGGTACACACGACACCGGCCAAGAAACTGTTTCTGTTGGTCTGCAAAGAAGGAAAATAAATGAAGCCGCCTCCAGACGAGTGTGGAGGGACGACAAATATGTCATAGGGGCCTTCTGGTAAACCATTTCGACCACCACTGCTCGTGCCATGCGGCGGAGGCGGAGGAGCATTCATTGTCGTTCATGCGGCAACAGTGGCTCCAGCAAACTCTATGAGGAGAGTTTATGGATTATGTGGTTGCTGCTATGAGCGATGATTCTGCTGTGGTGGATGGCGCACGAATGAGAGTGCCGATTGCTTCTTCATGTTATCACGAGATTGATGAGCCACTCAATCCTCTAATATAGCCGGAAAAAGTTGTCACTTCTTTGATCTGTCAGGCAAGTATACTATTTCGCTTTTGTCCCGTCGTAGTTGCGTTACTTGCGATCTTCAAACGTGGTGTAGGATGTTGGAAAGGTGGATTCTACGCTTTGTTTACATTAGGAAATGTCAAAAAAAAAACCGATCCTCCTCCCGCTGGTTGGCTTCGGGAGCTAGGCAGGACGTGAGAAGCCGTTACGTTTATGCGGCACTTAATAGGTACCAATGAACAAATCTCCGGTCCTATTGCCCCCACTGTTCCATGCACTGGTCCCAGCGAGAACCCGAGAACACGATAACCGTAGGTCGCTCCTCTAGAGTACAGAGAGCTGAGAAGAGTGATTCTTCATCTTCCCTGTTTGCATTCTGCAAATCGAGCTTCCAGACAGTGATCTGAATGCAGACAATTCCGGGTAAACAAAACGAGCGGTTACCAGGCAAGACCAATGACACGACCCTGCACTGTGACAGGCTTTCAGACTCTGCATGCACCATCACCAATGACAACCGCGTTCAATAGTCACACCAGTCATCTCGTTTTGTTCCCTCCTGAGTAGTCCATTTAACTTGAGAACCCCGCTCAGGTGTCTACACGCCAAATTTAGCTGCAGGAACCATGAGCTGGCACCGGCAGACTCGCATAAGGTAAGTGTGATTGGTCTAGAGTGGTTGACATTAATGGCGCAAAACATTGCCATGATATCAGAAAGCAGGATGGAACATGGGGTCAGTGTAACTACAGGATACATGTATTGTACTACATCATTATCGCAGTAACAAAATCTAGGCCGTCTAGAGTGACATGGCGCCGTCGAGAACCAGGGATAATACTGATGTGCTCGCCAAGTACCGCTAGTATAAACGCCAATGACGTCTCTATCTACTGGATCGCGTCTGTGAATTCGGCGAAATGCTGTGCAAAGAGCGCTGGACTTGGAGGGAATCTTTCAGTATGCGAGCCAGCCCCAGGTGAGTGAGATAGGAGTGCAATCCGTTGTCTATGGTGGCAAACGGGATAGAATGATTCCGGCTGATGTGGACTCTCGATCACGCTTTGTAAGCCATGGCATATTGGGTCCTTGAGACAGATCATTACGGTTATTGGTGAGAAACAGGACTAGAAAAAGTCAAAGGTCTTTGTCTCGAGAGTGTTCGACGCAATAGCATACGAGAACACGCGCCTGCCGCCTGGCTAAGATACACAGAGATTTGCTGTTCAAGGACGACGTGCTTTCATAAGACTTGCGAACGACGGGATCACCTCTCTTGATGCTATTCGCCAATCCCAAATTTATGCTCATTGAGGTCTTTGACTTGCTAGGCCTTGTTGCGGAGTCTATCGACGTTCTCCTGGCGAGACGTACCTTTCTTCTCTTCCCTGGACCCGGTGGTGTTGGGTTTCAGTCGAATGATGTGTTCGAGGAAGGACTGTACCAATGGTGACGAGTGCTATGCCTTCCTACCACAGAGACACATGTGGAAATTGAAGAATTTAGGGTCTATGTGAGAGAAATGTACATAGATGGTCCTTGAAGGCCGTCTATGTCATATAAGTGCTGCATCCGGTATCCGCGTCTGTTAAGTCAAGTCTCATGTCAATACGTTCGAGACTCTGATAAGACCGCAGTTCAGGGACAATCCTTGACTAGGGGCTGCAGGAACATGCTGCTCCCTGTTTGGACGCAGGTAGGTCGCCCCGCCTTTTGCAAACATTCCAATATTGTGTCCATCAGCACTAAGTCACTCCCTGAGCTTGCGTTAGTCGAACATATCGGTGCATGAGATTCTCGTTAATTCACCTGGAACACATATTATTCCTACAGCGAAAGGGAGATGCTCTTCCTTCTGGGTGATCTTTGAATTGTAAGGTATGGTCGAAACTGCGGACCAATTAGCGATGATTGCCGCTCGTGGTCAGTATGACTCGCTGGGAACTACTAGCTCAGGCGACTCCGTCAAAGACGCCAAGAGTAGGCTATGAACTCCAATAGGAGGCCTCTGGAACCTAGAAGGAGTCATAAAGGGTCAGCCAATGAGACAAGGAAGGGTCGCGGGTCTCACATTGGAGGCTCATCTCGGTATCTGGGACCAACGTTCTCGATGGGAATTATCAGCAACGGCTGGCTGCCTTTGAAAAAAGTTGCCCGAAACCAGGAACGGAAGACATTTATTCGTCTAGCAGCTTCATCTCTCTCAGTCTTCAAGATATGTTTACACGAATCCCAAGAAGCACGAGTAGGGGGGCTAATGTAAGGAGCTCTTTGATGTTTCGCCCAATACGTGTCACGAAAGTCATCAAATGCATGGTAGTCGTCGTACCACATGTCTTGGGTTGCCTAAGAAACTTGTTAGGTCTGATTGCTTGGATCTTTAGACTGACCTTGCCTTGATCATATAGTCATTCAGAGAGCTGTTTCCTGCGTCCTCCGGGGGGGTTTGTCGCCATTGCTCGTCCAAAGACAGCTTTGTATGCTGTATGTTCAGCGCAGTCTCAATTTCCAGGAGAAATTGAAGCGCGATATTGCGTTGTCTGAGATCAACATTATTCCAGTAGTCTATAGGCCAAAGGAGTGATGAGAACTGCCAAACTTTCTCAGTCTCATTTTTCCAGTCTTACAGCACCAGCGTCCAAATACCTTGGAACCCGCAAAAGCTAGGCGTTCCCCATACCAAGATGCAGCAAATCTACGACATTGCAGCAGATCACGTCCCATAAAACCCGGTGTATCAAGATATCTGGAGAGTGTTAGCATAATCCAGTGCCATGGGCTTTATAAGACAATCTCACTTGATGCATGATACAAGTCCCTCTGTCGAAAGAGAGCCAAAGCTAGGTCGTAGAGAGTAACACCCATTCCACAAAGCAGGTCTGAGTATACTTCCAGTCGCTAAAATTGTCAATCAGGTATATGTAGAGAGCAGGCTTGAGACTGCCTCACTGTCCGATCCTATGGCAATGTCCAGCCATTCGTACGCACCGACAGCAGCTCCGCTTCCGTTACTGCTGCCACCAGAAGACTGAAACCCATCGGCTCGGGGGCTCCAGGGAGAAGTGTATTCGATGGCTTCCGTTGGCTCTTCCCATTGTGCAAATGAGCAGAGTTTTGTCTTACCGACAATGGAAGCGCCCAGATCAACGAGCCGCTGTATGCAAGGGGCAGATCTCAGCTTCTTTGGATAAGTCTGTAGGTACGCTCGACTGCATAGTGAGGTTTTGGTGCCTTCCAGGTCAAAGTTGTCCTTGACAGCAACACGTATACCTGACATCGGTAGCCTAGAGGCTCTGTGAGACCTAAGCCTCGAGGGAACAGCAATGTCTATTTGACCATGATTGTCTCCTGAAGGGTCAACGTCTCGAGACTCCCTGTCCCTTCAATGAATCATATGCTTCAAGTGGAAGGGTCACTGCGTACCTTGCACTGCAGAAGAAGGCACCATGATGGTCTTCATATAGCCTCAAAGGCTCATATATACGCCCATCTAGGAGAACATACGGACCTGGAGCAGGCGGATCGCCAGAGTCCGAAAAGAAGAAACGATGCCATTGCATACCAAAGCTTTCGAGAAGTCTTGTAGCCTCCAATGACATGGAGGGCTTATTCAGACCACTGCTGATGATGACACCCTGGAGAAAATGACTCTGAAAGACATCATCAGATTGTTTGAAATGGTCAACGCATTGTTGTATCCAGTCCGCCGTGATGACCACCATGTCTTCCGCCAAATTGATAATCGTGACAAGACTGGTACCAATCAGATCCACGGTATGATTCTAGTTATGCTTTCAGACGTCGTTTCATGTAGGAGGTGTCCCCAAATACTTACTACAATCATAGGCTCGAGGAGATAGCGTATGCCGTTGAGACAAAGCGTCTTAGGCCGCTCTGCTAATTTACCATTACCATCAAGTATCAAAGTCATTATCGTCCCGTTTTCGTTGTTCTTTTCAACGATTCATCAAGAGAGGCGCAAAGGAAGATAGTTGGCAAAGTTGATGGAAGAAAGGGGGCGGAGAGAAATGCCACGAACACTAGAGCATATCATCATTCATCGCAACCCCTGCACGCTAGTCCTGCTGGCTAAGAAGTCGGACGTCGTACAGTAATTTATTCACGGCGGGCATTAGGGCCAATTCTCGAATTGGTTGCGGTGTCTCGCAACCTCGATAGCGTGAGGACATACCTCCCGATCTCACCTGATTCAACTTTTGCGAGTTCCACTGATAATGTGTCTCCCGGAACAGGAAAGAAATATAGAGGCCAGACAGGCATACTTTCACAATTGCATCGTGGATCCTTGTTCTAGTCACTATAAGCCAGGACTCTGATCTCACAACATTCACAGGACTGACGCTCAGCTCCATCAAACGCTCATCACCCTTCCAGGCGTTGCGACCCTTCTGATAGATAAAGGGCGCCATGGAGAAGATGGGTATCTTGGCTGAGGGATGCAAGCAAAAATGGTCAAGCTGAGTCCGTTTGGCCATTAGAAAGGAGCTCACTGGCGGTGGGTCGCTCTCTTGGCACCAGGTCAAAGAGGAGGGCGCAGACTTTCTTGGGCGCTCCAAAATATCACGCAGGCAGAAGAAGTGCACACCTCGAAGTGTGTTGAGGGTTTGAACAGCTGTTAAACGGACCCGGTGAGCATTTTCAAGATCGTGCATATATTCTCATCGCTCATGGTCATGGAGGAATTATGCTGAAAAGTGTACGTATTGGTACCTCTATGGGTTCCAAGGTCATTTGTGACCAGTCAGGCTACTGGCATTGCTCACGGTCATCTCCTCAGATGCTCGATCGGGGTAGTAAGCCTCTTCTTCTGAAAACGTATTGGAGGTCCAACATAGCCACGAAGTCACAGATGAGACTACCGCCGGTCTGGCTAAAGACTGCATGGGATCTGAACAAACTTTGATTGAGATACCAGTCTTTTCGTTACACCAGCCAACGGAGACGTGTACAGGAGGTTGGTTTGGACATCGATTACCGGTATGTTCATGGTATTCGAGATGCTCTAATAGTAAGAGACGTGCTTATCGTTTGACTGCAGCTCATTGGTGAAGGCCTTGCAAAGACAAAAACACAGCTTTGAACCCTGCGAGGGTCAAGGCAGACTATAATGACATTTGCTGCATGAGAGGGGGGAGTGATAATTTTAGCACAGTGACTTTCATCATCCAATCATAGATGTCCAGGATCCGAGAGGCTCCTATGTTCGAAAAGTAGGAATGTGAGGTTATCTATTGCGAACGTACATGTGAGTTCCTTCAATGAGAGACCGTACTTGACAGAACTTATAGACCGCCAGACCATTCTCTCTCTGTCTATTCTGACCATAGACCATAGTATACCTTCGGCGTTTCATGCAAATTGTATAAAATGAACTACAATGCGGATATATGTGAAAGACGAGACCTTTTCACCACAATGCGGATCCGGGAACAAGGTCATAAGCAGAGGAAATTTTTCGAACCCATTATCATCCCCGCTGTTTCGGACTTCGCATTCGAAAGGAAAGCTCCCGATGTACCTACGGAGTAGCCTTGCTGAAGTAGGGAAAGCTTTATGGCATATTGCGATATCTGGGGCTGGAGGAATGCGTACAAAAAGCACAGCTGGCCGTAAAAGGTTTAGCGCCCCACAATACTGACATTCCAGCAAGGCTTGAGGCGGAGCCTTATGTGTGCAGGGATGACGCCATTAGGTTTAACTTAGTCGTACATGTCCCTACAACAGATCGCCTTCTACTCCAACCAAGATGCCGACAGCCCATTTGGAAGGAGCAAGCTCCCCCGTAGAGAAGGATGTGCACTACACAGTTCTCGTCCGGCTACCCTTTGCGCGAGGCGAATTTGTTGACCCGCCTCCAGTCGAATGGAATGCTGAGAGAGATCATGAGCTGTGGGACTTGCTTTCAAGATCCTCAGCGAAAGGTCAAGATCTAGACTGGAATGCGTTGGCTGAACAGTTCGACGTGACGCTAGCCTTCCTCTCTCAACAAGCAGCATGGCTATATGAGAGACAGTTGTCACAGGTCAGGGCACAGTTGCGGAAAGTGAACAAACCGGCGTCAGTGGGAACGTCCCCAACGCCGGGCTCAGCTTCCGGGAGTGTTATCAAGACAGGAGGCCATGCAACGACTCGAATTGGAAGTGGTGGTACGTATTACTACAGCGCACGGTCTACATGGAAGCTGATCATGCCAAAGGCTCAAGGGTACCCTCCGCTCTTGGTCAACGATCGAGAGACAGGAACCCATCTCACGGGGAAGAGGCTATGAATGAGCAACGGACATCTAAAAGTGAGTCCTTTGATGGAGAACCAAGAGGGTCTCGCTGATGTCTCTAGACTTCCCACTATCCCGAAAATCTTCTGCCAATACGATTACCCACATGCCTACGCATTCGCCCCCAATAAAGCAACGGTCCTCTCTTGAGATCCATTCGTCATTCCGTCAGCGACGGCCGAGTCGCGAGCAGAATCGAAAGTCGGTAGAGACGTCCCCAAAATACGGAAGGCCCTCGATGGAGCGGCTGTCTAGCTCTTCGGCCATCGACAGTTCCTCGTCTTCAGATTCGGATGAGGGCCATGGCATGAGCAGGAGCAGAGCATTTGCACGCAGACCGCGATATGCAGCTGCGAGATCGAATCTGAATGCTCTTTCGGACGCGGATGAAGAAGGCGAAGACTCGCCGCCTTTCCTTCCCTTCTCTGATGCTAGATCTGACACTACACCTCCCCCATCAGACCCTGGAGCAACACTACGAGTCGATCCCAACCCAAGCGCGGAGCGACGTCCAGCGGGATCGATGGCAAAAGGCAAAGCCGGTGCACTTCCTCAAACGGCCTATTCGTCGTCTTCGTCAGCCCAATCACAACCACAAAGCCAGAAGCAGCGTCCGCCCAGTCGTCCATCCACGCTCTCTCCACAGCAGAGACGCATAGCGAAGGAAGCAGGCAGCGACGGGACTCGCAGTATGGGTAGCAGCTTCAGCGATTTGGATGACGCGAGCGTGACGCAGAGTGCTCTGGAGGAAGCGCTCGCAGGGGAAATGCAACATGGGGGTGTGGCAAGCAAGATGAGCACAATCAGCCAGGCGTTGAGATCACGATATATGTGAATTTCGGAGCACCGACTTACTCATATGAGAAGTGCTTAAAGCCAAAGTTCTCACTTGCCATCAGATGTAAGAGTCTGGTCGTCTGCGCTTCGCGGAGAAATGAATGAGGTTGACCTCAATAGCCGCGTTCTCCCCGTCGCGTAAAGTTCATAAAGTTCAAGCGTGAAACCAACCAATCTTGAATCCTTGGTGATTGCACAGTGTTGAATTTTGGAGATCCGAAGCTCCTCTGATCCCCAATTGTCACCCCGGATACAAAAGAGGACAGATTGACTGCACTGAGTCGCTTGAGTGAGGGTGATGACTGAGCCATGACTGTTATCGTTTTCGAGCTGCCTGGAGTATCTATGTGTGCATGCCTACCATCACCACCGACTCTTTTCTGATTCCTTTTGTTCCGGCCGACCAATCAGAATCCGACACCTTACCCTTACACTCGAAAGATACTGAGTTGGAGCTCTCTGCAATCAGTGACCCTCTGCGCCCATCAGGCCAAACAGCCTTGGGATCGAGCATCATCCGCAGCGCCTCTGAAAGAACCAAGGATTCCGATACAGGCTCACGGAAGAAAGTCTCGCGGCCATCGCCCATAGTGGTGGAATCACATGCGCCTGAGTCTCCTTCTCTCGCATCAGACGCCTCCTCTTCCTCCAATACCAGCCCAGAGACCTCACCAATGTCCCGCCTCACGAGATCCTCCCCCAATCCAAAAGCAAACGGTCAGTCGGAGGCACCCGCCGCGCAGGGGAAGCAGAACGGTCACGCCAGTAGCCGGGAGAGTGGGGACAGTATGGATTCACATCTGGAGCAGCGACGAAAACACCTGGTCCTCGACTCCCCTTCCTCGGAATCTCAAACGGCTCACTTGATGGGGAGAGAGGCCTTCTCCCTGGACAACGAAGTGCCGGACATTCCCTCGACCCCAAAGCCTACGAACACAAGCTTCTTCGACTTGCCAAGGCAAGACAGGCGGAACTTCCTGCTTTTGGTCTTGCTCTACTTTCTGCAGGGCATCCCAATGGGCTTGGCCGGGGGTTCCGTGCCATTCCTGCTGAAGTCACATCTATCCTACGGGCAGATTGGGGTTTTCTCACTTGCGTCTTATCCATATTCGTTAAAGCTGCTATGGAGCCCGATCGTGGACGCTGTTTGGAGTCCCAAGCTTGGGAGACGGAAGAGCTGGATCATACCCATACAAATCTGTTCGGGGTTCGGCATGATCTATCTGGGTGGCCGAGTCAAGGAGATGATGGTCGCGGCCGGTGCGAGCGATGGCTCAGGGGTCTGGTCATTCACCTGGTGGTGGTTCTTTCTGGTTTTCTTGTGCGCCACCCAAGACATCGCTGTAGATGGCTGGGCCCTGACCCTCCTTTCACCTCCAAATCTCTCGTATGCCTCTACTGCGCAGACTGTAGGTTTGACTGCAGGTCACTTTCTTTCGTACACTGTCTTTCTGGCTTTTAGCGCTCCGGACTTTGCCAACCGGTGGTTTCGAGCAACGCCGTCCCCTGAAGGCGTTATGACGCTTGGTGGTTATCTCACCTTCTGGGGGTGGGCATACCTACTTGTCACAGCTGCCCTGGTCATCTTGAAACGTGAAGAGAAGACAAAGGATCAAGACGGTGTGCTGGAAGTATACCGAAGCATGATCGGCGTTCTCAAGCTCAAGAACATCCAGAGCATCATCATCATACATCTGATCGCCAAAATCGGCTTCCAGGCCAACGACGCCGTCACGAACCTCAAGCTGCTCGACAAGGGTTTCAGCCAGGAGGACATGGCCCTGACGGTGCTCATTGATTTCCCCTTCGAGATCAGTCTTGGCTACTATGCAGGTCGCTGGTCCACCTCGAACCCACCAATCCACATCTGGTGCTACGCCTTCATCGGTCGTCTGGTCGCCGCCTGCCTCGCTCAAGCGGTGGTCATGATCTTCCCCGCCAACGGGGTGCAGCCGTGGTACCTCCTCACGGTGATCGGATCGCACATCTTCTCCACCTTCACCAGCACCGTCATGTTCGTCGCCATCTCGGCGTTCCACGCAAAGATTGCGGATCCCGTGATCGGGGGCACTTACATGACCCTGCTTGCCACGTAAGTTCTTGAACTCGTTCATTCCCCACCCTGGTTCGGGAAATCCAACGGTATGATGCTAAAACCTTCATCGACAGCGTTTCCAACTTGGGCGGCACCTTCCCCCGCTTCTTCATCCTCAAACTCGTCGACGCCTTCACTGCCGCCACGTGTAATCCGCCGCTGGAAACCCCCAAGGATCTCAAGGCCCTCAAAGGCGACCTCATCACCTCCCCCTTCTCCTGCGTGGCCGAGGCCGAGAAGCACCGTTGCATTGATGGCGCGGGCGTTTGTGTCATCGAGAGGGATGGGTATTACATCACCAACGTAGTGTGTGTGATCATTGGCGTTGTCACTTTTGTCCTGTACATCAGGCCCGTCGCGATGAGGTTGCAGGCGCTGCCGTTGAGGGCGTGGAGGCTGGTTGCGGGATGAGAGATGGGCTTGCTTGGGGGGCTGCCGTGTAGGGTAATAATGTCTAGCTATCTGGACATTGAGATTTGTATATAGATGACACGGAAAGAAAAACGCAGTTTCACAACATATTCAAATGGTCTCATGCCGAGCATGCAAATCTCCACATGAGTTTTGTAGATTATTATTCACACTCGAGAAGACGCCCTGTCAAGCGCCCGGATCTTGTTCCTCCTTGCTCCATGCTTTATATACAAAGAATCAGAACCATTGCAAATCCATGGAATGTGAGAAGAAGTAGATCTGGGCCATTAACGGGCCAAAGCAGCATATACGTTCGCAAGAAAAGCGGCTGGCATCAAGAACCTGTACGTGGTCCATCTGGTGGTAGCGGGACACTCACTTCCACCCAATCACATATTATTCAAAAAGCCTGTCCATGCTGCGTAGGCGGCGGCACATGCACCGGCGGCAAACCTCCCCCCTTACCGCCACTCGCCCCTCTCGCTCTACCCTGGGTGGGCAGCGCGAAATCCAGGTTCGATTCGAGCACAGCATCCCTCCCCTGCTGCTGCTGCTGTGGCTGTGATTGGACCGGCCGCCTGCTCGGTACGCCCAACTGCGCGTTTCCAGTTCCAGGCTGCCAGTTGGGATTGACGCCTCTCTGGGAGATGGATGTCATACCGCTATGATCGGATGCGGGGCTTCTCTGTCCGTCCGGCAAATCGTCGTAGGAGGATGTGGGATCGATGATCTCACCGTTCTGCTCGAGAGCGAGGTGTGGAGGGGGCGTTTTCGTGATGCCGGGCATCAGGGCGGATGGCATCGCGGCGTTGGATGATGTGGCTTGAGTCTGCATTCCACCATTCCGGAAATCGGGTTGGTGGTTGGGTAAGGGTTCCGGGGGGGCGGCGAAGCGAGGGTCGACGTCTTCATAGTAGGATTCCGAGGGTTTGCGGTTGTGGGTGATGGTGCGAGAGGAGCCGCCGGTGTTGGAGCGAGGTTTGCGGTAGGTGCCTTGGACGGGGAGTTCGACTGGGTCGGGATCCGAAGCAGAGGGCACGTTGTTCAAGGCGATGTTGTTGGAGGGGATTTCGGGGCCGTGACCGGCTTGGTTACCTTTCCAGGCTGCGCGGGGTGGAACGTAGGGTCTGGAGACATGTCAGTGAGAGCGAGATAGGAGAGACAGACTTGCTCACTCGTTGCCACTGTAGACGCTACTCATACTCGTTGGTGAGTCTCTATGCTTTGGGGGCTGTTGGAGACCTACGAACCCTTGTACATCGCTATCACTGTCTCTGAGGAGCTGCTGATTGGGGAGTTGAGGTGCTGGCGACATTGAGGGGCTTCCATGCCGCGCATCCATCTCGACTGCCTGCCCAATCATTCCCGGGTCGACGGCATGCGGCATGAGAGGTGGCGATGGTGGAGACGGCCGTCTGTAAGCCTGATCGGGGGGTGCTTGGTACGCGTCCTGTCTGTCGGAGGCATACCCCCTTGAGTCAGGCGGTCCACGGGAAGGTCCTCTGTTGTATCCGCCAGGCATGGAGGGTGGGCCTGGCGACGGGCCCCTATTATAGCTTCCCGGTGCTGAGGGCGGCCCTGGCGACGGGCCCCTATTGTAGCCTCCCGGTGCTGAGGGCGGCCCTGGTGAGGGCCCTCTATTGTAACTTCCTGGTGCAGACGGCGGGCCGGGTGACCGTCTGCCATAATATGCTCCTCCACCTTCAGAAGGCGGCCCATCCGAGTACTGTCTTCTGCCATACCCGGGGGCAGATGGGCTCCTACCGTAGGCTGCCACAGCGGGACCAGGGCCATCATACTGCCCGGGTCTTTGCTGCGGGAAATAGCCATTGCCGTTGCCGTATCCTGGAGGGGGCCCTCCATTAGGGGAAGGTCCCGGACCTCCTCTACCGTAGCCTCCCCTCCCACGTCCAGAAGGCCCACCCCTTCCGTATCCTCGTGGTGGGTATCCTCCTCTACCTCGCCCGCCCCTCGGGCCGTATCCGACCATGGCGTCATCATCTGAGTATTGCCGTCTCATCGGTGGCTCTGATCGATCTCGCCGCATCCCCATCGGCGGCGCAGGGCCAAAAGCATTGGAAGCTGGTAATGGGTTGCCGTACTCATCCCTTGGACCAAACCCGCCGCGACCACCTCGTCCTCCTCGCATTCCTCCAGGTGCTCCTCGAGGAGGCGGTCCATACCTCTCTGAGCCATTGTCAGACATGTCTTGAACCCTGCTACTGGGCGCACGAGGCAAGGTCTTCTTCGATGGCGAGCTGCCGTTAAGAGGTATCTGGTCCTCTTCAGGCGCCTTTTTCTCGAACGTAGCAAAGGACGGGAGTTTATCCGACTGCCCAATGCCACCGGAGACCAATGGAGGGGGCGAATCGGCGCGAAGACCTTGGGGTACAGGGACTTGATTTGCGTAGAAGTTTTCACCATTCATTTCAGCGTTTTCCGCTATCCTCCTCTTTCGGTCTTTTCTGCTGACAAGCGTCCTCCGCATTGCGCATGTCACGATCCCACTGGCCAGGATGAGGATGGTTGAAGCCAGCACTATCCATCCACCCCACGAAAGATGTGGAACGAAGAGCAAGATATCGACCAAGAAAGCCAGAAGGGTGCACAGAAATGTCGGTATAGAGAGAATGAGTAGTCCAATCAAGTATCGAGGCGAATGTGAGGGGCCATGTAAGTGTGCGGCGGCGGACATGAGGAAGCATATCAAGGTCAATAAGGCGGCAATCGGATGCACGATGAGGATGGACGGGAGAGAAGAGCGTGCTCCGCTAGGGAGAGAGAAGTCGGAGCTGTCGTTGGCATCATTGTTGAAGAGCGTCTTTCCGTCTGTTCAGATTGACATCCATTTGTTAGTGAAGGCATGACCTAGAGGCAGTGATTTGCGAAATAGACGACTGATGCAAGGAATCGACCGCAAGAAACAGTCGGTCGAAGGGTAGAGATTGAGGAAGGGTTTCTTCATACCAACGGAGTACCCAACTTGAATTGGTGTACATTCTGTTGTTGTGCAATAGCCAAAGACACCAAATTTGACACCGCGAACTTCGGCAAGAGGAATCGCTTTGACGATAGGAGTCGATATAGTAGCCAGCAGCAGAAGGACAAAGGCCAGGAAGAAGAGAATGGTCAACGGAGTGGCTGGTCTCAACATCTTTCAGAGGTCGCGATCGCCGTCGCAGGCGGGCGACAGCAGATGTTGGAGCTAGGAATCCAGAGCAGTTCTACTATGTAGAAAAAATGCTGGCGGAATTGAGGATGTCTCGAGTCGGCTCCAGGCCAATAGGGCCAAGTGATTCACACGAGAGGAGCATTGGCGACAGCTATCGTGGCTTGCTTAAGATGCGCGACATGATCTCAGAGCCTCACAAAGTCCGGTGGAAAGGTTGGGGTGCGGAGGCTGGCGAAGGAGGTGGAGGAGTTTCACTGGCGACGGAGGTTTAGGATCTGGATAACTAATTCGCACTAGGACGGTACCTGCCTACCGGTGGGTCTGCGGACTGCGGCGCGGAGCCAATTGTCCAGATAAAGAGGAGGAAAGATGGAGGAGAAAACTCGACCCCTATTAATTGTAGTTTGTATCACTCACAAAATGCACTGGTGCCCTGTGAAGTGGACAAGACTTTTCGCGTGCAGTTGGCGACGCCGAATCAGTAGAAAAATGGGTCCTAATTTCGAGTGTGCATGGTAAATTTGCTGTACAACCACTTTTGGATTCACTCGTGGGGCGAAGTGCCATGAGGCGGCGCGATCAATAGTCAGTACTGACACCACAGCAGCCGAGGGTGTGCCGTACCGGACTTCTGGACACGCTACAGCATAGCAGCCGAGACCAGCCTAAACCCCTCTCGGCCTATCAACACTCATTGGCGTCATTACATCAAACTTTCCTACTCACCACCTGGCGGCATAATGATGTCTCTCGTTCCCTGGCCATGGTGAATCCTGCAGTGGGCTTGTGCGCGCGTTGCCTATGTAAAACTCAACGCCAGAGTCCACGCTTCCAGAAATTACCTTTTCAAAGTGCCTTGACAAGGGCCCCACAACAGCAATGGAGATACTTACAGACCCAACGCTTCCAACCCTTGGCACCACCGAATCCAGCTTCACTGGGAAAGCCGACTCCTGCTCGAAGGTATCCTCGCAGTCGAGAATGGTTTCGACGTTTAGGCTACCTTGGACTTGCTGCAGCCGCAGTATATGCCCTTGATAGACGCTACCTGGCCTCCTCCCTTGCTCGCAGCTTACGGACCTTTGGCGTTGCAGCCTTGGTTGCCGCAGACTACAAGATCAACTTTCGTCAGAATCCTCCTCTGGCACCCTCCATACCCGCCCTCCATGTGCGCAATGCCCAGCGTCTCTTCGATCTGCTGCGAGCAAATGGAGGCCTGTATCTCAAGATTGGCCAGGCCATTGCCATGCAATCTGCCATTCTGCCTCCAGAATTCCAGAAGATGTTCTCCAGTCTGTTTGATGATGCACCGCAGAATAGTTGGGAAGACGCTGAAAAGGTCATAAGGGAGGACTTCGGGAAATCTCCAGAGGAAGTATTCGGTGTATCTTTCGATGGTGATCCTGAAATGGGGATCATGGAAAGGTCTGCCCGCGCTAGTGCAAGCGTTGCTCAGGTCCACTGGGCACGACTCAAGGATGGTCGTGAAGTCGCGGTCAAAATACAGAAGCGCGAGATCGCTCAGCAAGTAGGAATGGACCTGTGGACCTTCAAGTGAGCATCCTCCTCTACGGAGACCTCAATTTTCTACAGAGTCTGACTCAATGTCAGGGTTGTGACTCGGATCTATACATGGTACTTTGACCTACCATTGTACAGTCTTGTGCCCTACGTGACGGAGCGACTGCTTCTGGAGACAGACTTTGAGAATGAGGCCAAAAATTCCGAGAAGATGGCCAAGCTTGTTGCCGGGGAGCCTCGCCTGAGGAATCGTGTATACATCCCGAAAGTATACCATGATCTCACCTCGACCCGGGTCATGACAGCAGAATGGATTGAAGGTGTCAGGCTATGGGATAAGAGTCGTTTGACAGGATCCTGGGAAGGAGGTTGGCGGCAACCAAGTCCAGGTGCTGGCGGCAGAACTCTACAAGCTCCAGAGCATGTCAACGTCGTTCAAGAACTTGAGAACCCCCCGCTCGATGAGCGATTGAAACCGGAGAGGGACTCTTGGAAAGGACCAGATGGCAACGGTGGACTGGGCTTGTCCTTGAAAGATGTCATGACGACCATGATCGATCTCTTCTCAGCACAGATGTTCCTCTGGGGCTCCGTACATTGCGATCCGCATCCTGGCAACATCTTCATTCGGAGGTTGCCATCCGGGAAAGCCGAGCTCGTCCTGATTGATCACGGGTTGTACATCCAAATGAAACCCGAATTCAGGCATCAGTACAGCCTATTCTGGAAGAGTCTGATGACGTTCGACAACGCCACTATCAAGAGGATCGTTGAAAGCTGGGGCATCAATAACGCTGATGTTTTCGCTTCCGCCACTCTGATGCGGCCTTATACGGGCGGGGACAACAGTACAGGTGATGAGATCAGGAAAGGCCTTACTGGCAAGGAGCAGTCTGATCGAGCCTACGAAGCTGCACAGAAGACACGGAAGAGCGTCCGAGAGATCCTCTCTGACGAGAAGAAATGGCCACAGGAGCTGATCTTCATTGGGCGAAATTTGAGGATTGTTCAAGGCAACAATCAATTCCTGGGGTCCCCGGTCAATCGCGTTAAGATTACAGGATACTGGGCATCCAGGAGCTTAGTCGATAGTCCGGATCTAAGCTTCCGGGAGAAGCTCAAGAACTTCGGTAGGCACTTGATCTTCAGATTCGTCTTGTTTGGCAGCGACCTGTACTTCTACGCCTCCAAGATCAGACAGGCACTGGGAACAGGCGGCGGGATGGAGGATGAGATGGAGGCTCAGATGAAGCGCATGGCAAAGGACTTTGGGGTCGAGCTGAATCATGGCGTATTTGAAGGGTGACGTGCTGTTCTGACGAGGCCAGCGTTCACATCAAGGCCGATTGGCATGAGGAGTGGATCTTGAGCATTTCCACTCGAAAGTCAGCCTAGAGCGTGTGGTATTAGCCTGATAGAGATACTGCATTACATTTATACAGACAGAAAATACTAGCGACCGTGAATACTTCCCCTTGGTCCGTGCTTGACTGCCTCGACTGCTTGTCGTGGTTTCTTCTTGAATAGGCTTAGAGCTTAGGGCTGGTAAAGAGGGTTCGAGTATAACGCCCGAGGGCCCGGTCATCGATAAAAAGGAAGTCCTCTCGTCCAATATCACTTCCATGCTGGGTCTTACAAACCCCAAAAGAACCTAGCAATGGGCATCCTAGACCTCTTCCCCACCATCCCTCCGCCACCATTACCCTACATCCACCCGCTCCCCGGCACAGAACCACTCACCCCCCTTGCCGCCATCCTCCCCCCCCTCCTCTCCC